>JAOXJP010090344.1:0-14698 GCA_025762735.1 Platanus orientalis | reverse complement strand
TCCTCATGACGAATAATCCATCAAAATCAAAATTTTGAACCTTGGATAGGTCTAGAGTTCAAACCTACATCTTAACAATTTTTCTTTTTATTCATGGGCAGGCCCGAGGCCCAATCAATTAATGAGGGTCAGGCCCAAACCCTGGCCCGAGCCCACCCCTACGGGTCCAAGCCCCGTCTATAATTTGAGGGTCGGGCCCGGGCCTACCATGGCCCAGCCCATGCCCACCCCTATGTACATCCCTTTCCAATTCATATTATCCATAGTAGAAATCTTCCCAAGAGAGGCCATCCATATGAAGAACTGCACCTTAAAAGGAATTAGAGGGTTCAGAATTTGCTTCCAAGGGATATTTAAATCTCTAAAAGGACTCCAAAAAGCCATGACAATACTTTACTGAGAAGTTACCTCCAGGCTTGAAGAACCCAACTCTTTGATCCTCCTGATTTATATCCACCTTCACACCCATTAGCCTATCCATAAGGTTACAAATAGAGGGGATTCCCGTTCATAGGCATCTCTCCTTAGAATTGGCATCCAAACCACACCGTTGGGACTCATCTCTAAATACTCCACCATAGCCCGCCGATTTTCAGCTATAAGACAGACATCAGGGAAAACTTCCTTTAGAGTTCTGTCCCCACACTACCTATCCTCCCAAAAGGCAAGACAATCTCCTTTTCCCACCGCAAAGCTTATGCCTTTCTGAAAATATACCCAATGTCGAATGATTCCTTTCCATAGCCTTCTCCCATATGGCCCACAAAAATCATTAGTCTCCAAACATCGTGAATGCCATACTTCTCAATAATGACCGACTTACAAAGCCACTCCCCATTTGACCCCAGCCTCCACAACCATTTGCAAAGAAGGGAAGTATTCATTTCCCTTAATTTGCACAACCCCATTCCACCTTTAGCCTTAGGGGAGCAAACTATATCCAATTCACCAAATGCATTTTAGGAGACTCCTCACACCCCTTCCAAAGAAATTTCCGCTAACCCATCTCAATTTTCCAAGCCACCTGCTTAGGAATATTTAGAAGACATAATAGACCGGAATATTGGCCATAGCAGCCTTCAGAAGTGTCATCCTTCCCCCTTTAAACAGATAATTGACCTTCCATCCCACCAACCTTTTTTGAATTCTCTCCATCATCAGGTTCTACACCTCTACCCTTTTCTATGGAGCAGCCAAACGAAGTCCGAGATAACTACTGGGGAGCTTGCCAATTTTGCATCCCAAATCAGCCGCCAGCATTTCCATATTTGGGACCATTCCAACGGCAAACAAAGCACTTTTTCCTAAATTCACATTTATTCCAATCACAGCCTGGAAGCATTTCAAAATGCAACGAAGATATCTGATTTTTCTCTGGGAGTTATCACATAGAATCAGAGTATCATATGCAAACTGAAGATGTGAGACTACAACACTACCCGATCCCACTTCAAACCCTTTCAACATGCCCACCTCAACAGCTTTATTAAGTAGACCACCCAACACAAAAGAAATAGAAGGGGAGAGATAGGATCCCCTTGCCTTAGACCTCTAGGGCATTCAAAATATCCAACAGGAACCCCATTAACCAGCACTGAGAAAGAAGCTAAACTAACACACTTTTGAATCCAATTTCTCCACTTCACACCAAACCCAAACCTCTAAAGGACATCAAGAAGGACCCCCAACTCACATGATCATAAGTTTTTTCCATGTCCACTTTACAAATCACCCCTGGAATGTTCATTTGCACAAAGGGCACCATCCAAGATAGATTGTCCTTTAAGGAAGGCTCCTTGAGTCACAGAGATCACTAGTGTAAGAACAGTCTTAACCCTAGAAGCCAAGCATTTCGATATGATTTTATAAGTGCTGCCAAGAAGACTGACTGCCGGAACTCAGCTACTTCCTTTGCACCTTCACTTTTAGGAATAAGGGCGATGTAAGTGGCGTTACTTCTTTTATCAAGGAATTTTGTTTTGGAAAAAAATCCCCCATTACCCTCATCAAGTCCTCTTTCACCACCTCCCAGCAATCTTTATAGAACGTTATAGGGATCCCATCCGGCCCTGGGGCCTTCTCACCCTCCATTTCCCACAATGCCGACTTCACTTCCTCCTCAAAGAAAGGACGTTCCACCCAAGCAACACTACTATCCGCAACACTACTATCCGAGACATGAGGAAGAGCAAGAACATCAATCATGGGTCTCTTATGACACGACTCAGTGAAAAGTTGCATATAAAATTCTTCCAACTTAGCCCGAATCTCCAGCTCTTTAGATAAGTAAGCCTCACCCACCTTCAATCGATTAATGGCATTCATTCCTCCTCGGTAGCAAGCCATTTTATGGAAACAAAGGGGTATCACAGGTTCTGGATAGAGTTGGTTCTGCTGGTCCAGCAGCCTCATTGGATTTATATCAAACAGGTGGTGTGCAGAGGGGTTACCAGGATTAGTTTTAAGTATAACAGAAAGGTTACGGTTCTGGACAGGAGGGTTTCATACTAGAATGTAAATTAGACAATATGCAGGCTTATGAAAGGATGAAGAGGACAAAAGGGAATCGAATGGGCAGCAATTCTATAAGATGGAAACCTGGAAGTTTAAAGGAGTATATGAGGTCAGAAATTGGACTGGGACTTGGATTTTTAACTGTAAAACAGCAGGGAAAAGAGCTTAGTAATTCACAGAAAATAAAGTGTGTAATATTCTGGTAGTACATAAAAGACCTCAAGGGACAGATCAAAGGGGTTAACCGCAGGTGGCTAAGAATATGGGATTAAGGTTTTCTCATAGAAAACATCAAGAAGCAGTAATGGAAATATGGTTGCAGGATATGAGACTCTTGGAGAAGGGGTATTGTGTAGGAATAAAGAAAAAAAAAAAGAGGAGAAGGGAGAAACTTTTCCTGGTTTACAGGAAATAATGATGGAGAACCAAAAAATAAAAAGGAAAGAAGAAAGAGATACCAGAGGGTAATCACCTACCTCTCAACACTTTGGAAAATCACCATCCAAAGGCAAGCTTGGGCATCAAGAAGCTTGAAGAGGAAGAAGAGTTCCCTCTTGTGTTGGAAAAGGAAACCATCAAAACTATTATACAATGTAGCATGTCGATTACAATGGAATTTTCTCCTCTTAAAGAGCAAAAAAAACATAAAATAGAAACCTAAGCTAAGACCCTCACATGGGGGAAACTTCCTAAAACCCACCTTCAAATTTTGGCTGAAATCATGGGCATCTATAGACCACACGACCAGCCTTATTTCTCTTATCAAATGACTTCCCTAAACTACCCAATATAAAAAATAAAAACACCCACTAAGTCCCAAACTCTAACAATTAATGAATGACACCAAATAAACTAATAAAATCACTAATAAAAGATCCTAAAAACAAAACCAAAGCCCCCACAATGTGTTCTCATGATCCTCCTTGTGTGCCTTTATGAGTGGACCCCACCAAGGCCATGGGTGGGCCCCACTTTGCTCCCATGTCCGCATCAAGTGGATAACTGTTGGTTAGTGATGATGGTGATGGAGGACTTGTAGTACTGGTCTAAAGAAAGAATGGTAATCATGGCCGGTGAAGTTTGCTGGTTCACATGAGTTGTAGCTTCATTGTTAAGAACTACAGAGCTAGCCTTTTCACAACCCCTCTACTGGGTTCTTCATCGTTGGCCCATTTTTCATCTAATCTTGTTCTTTACTTTTCCCTCTACTAAAATAGAATCTTACAATCATGCAATATTTTATTTCTCAAAAATGACCAACATTAGCTCACCATTTCTTTTAAGCATAGATTTCTCCAATGGCACCATGATAGGTCTATCAACAGCAATATTTGACCCTAAATTTTATATTTACAATGGCTTAACTTAAGCTTATTAACTCATCTAGCTTGGATAGCATTCCATACAATTAATCAAATTATCTGAGACAAATATAAATTAGAAACCTCATTATGAAACTCATAAAATACAGCTAAGTGTTAACTCTTACTAGCCGTCTAATATCACCACTATATGCAGTATCTTACAGCAACCAGCAAAAATGAACTTCCAATAAACATTACCAAATTGATATGGCCCAGAGCAAAACTTATACTTTCATTTTTGGTTTTTTGGGTGATAGGTAAAAGTAAAAAGTACATGAAAAACAAACAAAAGTAAGTGCAAACCAAAAAGTTTTTCTCACCTTTCCATTCCAGGATGAGGAGGACCTCCAGTAATGTGTTCTACGGTAAGGATTCCTTTCAGTGCAAGAAATTCTAACACCTGCAAAACAAGATAAATTACTGTCTGAAGAAGGGCAATACGCACCATTTCAAAGCAGAATATCAACAATAATCCCCAGACAGGATTTCAACTACAGTTTGTCTGAAATGTAGAATGAAATCTTTGGAATAACTACAGCTATCAAAAGACTGGAGGGACAATCAATGGAAGCTATCAGAGACTTTGAAACACATTGATAAGCTTTCTTCAAGAGACATAAGGGGCACTCGACAGGTGTGAGAGAGAAATGGTTCTAAAAGACACCAAGTAGTGGAGCACCGACGAAGTATTCATCAAATGCTACCAAAATTCAAAAACATGTATTACCTCCATCATCATCACCACCAACTTTTTACATAAGACAATATCAAAAGGAAGAGAGAGTAGAAGTTAGTTATACAAGAGGTGTATAACTACACAGTGCAACCAAAAACCAGAAGGGATTATAAATTTAAGGCATATCAACTCACTACAACAAATCAGTGCATCAGGAGTTCTTTAATCTCCTCGAGGTTACGGACCAATGGAATAGGAGGGATCTCATTCCACACCACCACCTTTTTAGATTCACAGCCATTATCTTCATTCTCTTTCTAAATGCACAACATAAGGCAGCTGGAAGCAGCCGCTGTAGGTCAGATTGCATGTTACACATCTTTTCTTTTTTTTTTTTGATGAATAAAAAATTTTATTTAACAGGGGAATGAGGCATCCCCCGAGGAAAGAGAGGATACAAAAGAGAGAGAAAGAAGGGAGAAAAGAGAGGAGCCCAGTCACATATTACAACCCACTATAACATTCCAATCCCTTCTTAAAGTCCCAGGCTACAGCAAAGCACAACCCTTGCATAATGAACCCCATAGAAGAATTTTCTCTGTGGCTCTTCTAAAGGTCTAAAAGGAAGGCTCCGCATATCCCTCGAAAACTCTATTGTTTCTTGTTTCTTTCCAACCAAATAGACCAACACACCGCCGTTGGGACCAACCTCCAAATCATGTTACCTCTGGTGGAGAAAGCCGAGGATCTCCAAGCATGAAGAAGGGTAGGAAGATTCTGTGGAAGGACCCATCGCATGCCAAACTCCTTGATCTCTCCACACCAAACTTCCCAAGCAAAAGCGAAATGAATGAGAACATGCTCAACCGATTCCCCATCTCCATAACAAAGGCAGCACACATTGGTTAGATAAATTCCTTTCCTCTGAAGCCTATCAATAGTGGAAATTTGCCAAGAGCCGCTGTCCACATAAAGAACTGGATTTTGGGGGGAATTGGACTATACCACACTGCTTTCCAAGGAAATTGGATATCCAAGGAATTATCCATCCACTAAACACAAGAAGTGACCAAGAAATTTCCATCACCGCTCACCATCCAAATTCTTCTATCCAGCTTGTTTTGGTCCACATCAACCTTCTCAAGCTTGTGAAGAAGAGAGATAATATCTTATATTTCCTAGTCAAAGCATGTCGTCTAAAGATAGGAAGCCGTGAAGGGCGAGCCGTTGAGAAATCCAAATAATCAGCCACAGTAGCGAGGGGGTTTGCTGCCAAGGAAAATAGTCTCGGAAACTCAATCTTAAGAGGAATACTTCCACACCATCTATCTTCCCAAAAGGCTGTCTCCTGCCCGTTCCCAACAGACCACCCCACACCTTCCTTGTAGTCATTGAGATATTTCATAATTCCTCGCCACGGACTTTATCCAATTGGTCCTCTTACCAGTCTTAGGTAACCATCCTTGAGAGCCCCATATTTAGAAGCCACTACCCTTCTCCAAATACTGTCCACTTCTGCCCCAAAGCGTCAGAACCATTTGCATAACAAAGCTTTACTCATGAGATTCACTCTTCTTAGGCCAAGCCCCCCTTTGTGTTTTGGAGTGCATAACCGATCCCATGAGACAAGATGCTGCCCCCTATCTTCCTCTCCGCCTCTCTAAAGGAATTGTCTTTGAAGTTTTTCAATAGACTAAGCAACCTAAATGGGGATCATGTACAGGGATATGAAATAGACTGGAATGCTAGCAAGGGTTGCTTTAATCAGGGTTACCCTGCCTCCTTTGGATAAATATCAAGCTTTCCAACCTGCTAATCTTTTTATGATCCTATCAATGACGGGATACCATGCTTTCTTCGACTTGAATTTAGTTTCAAGAGGGAGTCCTAAGTAAGTGAGAGGAAGATGACGAATTCGACAACCCAAATTGGCTGCCAATTGATCCAAATTTGATACATTTCCCACTGCAATGAGAGAGCTTTTCTCCAGGTTCATGCGAATGCCCAAGACCGCTTCAAAGCAACAAATGATACATCTCAACAAACAGATTTGCCTTTGCGAATTACTACACAGTATCAGGGTGTCATCAGCGTACTTGAGATGGGTGACCTCCACATTGTCATTCCCCACCTTAAAACCCTCAATAAGCCCATGCTCGGAAGCCTTAGTCAACATAGCCCCTAATACTTCAGCCACTAGGAGAAAAATAAGGGGGGATAAGGGATCCCCTTGCCTAAGACCCCTAGAGCCTTCGAAAAATTTGGAAGGGACCCCATTTACAAGCATAGTGAAGGACACAAGACTAAAGCATTTCCACATCCACCACCTCCATTTTAGACCAAATCCGAAGCACCTCAACAGATAGAATAGAAACTCTCAATTCACATGGTCGTAGGTTTTCTCCATATCCAATTTTCATATAAACCCTGAAGTTCCTTCCCGAATTCTATCATCAATGCATTCACTAGCACAAAGCACTCCATCCAAAATTGACCTACCTGTCAAAAATGCCCCTGGTGTTCCGAGATAATCGAAGGGAGGACCTCTTTCAAGCATAATGCTAAGCATTGAGATATAATCTTATAAGAGCTCCCAACTAAGCTAATAGGCCAAAAATCAGATAGATGCTCTACCCCAATCTTCTTTGAGATAAGGGATATGAAGGTAGCATTGCTTCCCTTATCAAGAAAATCCCTGTGATGAAAGTTTTTGAATACTTGCATCAAATCATCCTTAATCACCTCCCAGTACTTTTTATAAAACAGGATAGGGAATCCGTCTGGGCCTAGGGCCTTATCTCCTTCCATAAGACTAATCGCCTTGATCACCTCAGCTTCGTCAAACTGGGGCTCTAACCATGTTGCCTGCTGATCTGAGATTGTTGGAAAAGTAAACCCATCAATCCTTGGGCACACACCCCAGTCTTCTGTGTATAAATTCTTAAAGTGCTCCTCTGCAATTCACAAGATCTCTTCTTCGCTTTCTACCCAGACATCCCCCACCTTAAGCTTATAAATGGAATTTAAAGTCATACGATGCATAGGCCATCCTATGGAAAATTTTGATATTTTTGTCCCCTTCTTTTAACTATTGGATTTGGGAATTTTTCATCCACATCAGCTCCTCCATAGCTAATGTCCGCTCATACTCTTACTTTAGCAAAGCCCTAGATACTCTATCCTCTTCCATCAAGCCATCCGATTCCTCCTTGGCATCAAGGAGACGAATATTCTCCAAGTTTGACTCCAGTCTTCTATCAATGTTCCCAAACACTTCCTTGTTCCAAACTTGGAGTTTTTCCTTTAGGAGTTTCAACTTCAACCTGAATCGCTGTCCCGGCGGACCTTCCACAACAAATTCCTACCACCAATTTGCAATCAACTCCCTAAAACCGGTCCACATGACTTAAAACTTGAAAGGCCTTGGTCTGGAGTTGCTCACCCCCTATCCACAAAATACAAAATTTCATTGAAGTCCCCTCCCACACACTGGGGCAGATTGCTAGCATTGCCGATTTGCTCCAATTCATAAAGGAAAGATGGACAAACAACATCATCGTTTGGGCCATAAACGACTATCACTCTCCATTATTGAGATTCTCCAGTCATTGAGGCTGTCAAGGTTACCGAAAATTGATCTACTATTTGCTCCTTTTTTTCAACTTTATCTGATTCCCAATAGATTAGCACTCCTATAGATGCCTCATTGGAAGGAAGCAAAATCCAATCTAACCTACTAAAAGGATTGATATCTCTGATCACACCATGGTCAACCTTTGCAAGCTTAGATTCTTGGACCAATACCATAGCAGCAGCACTGCAATTTACCAGATCTTTCAACATCCTCCTTTTATCCCTATTGCCCAGTCCCATCACATTCCACGTGAGGATAGAAAAATTCATTTCGGACAAGTTTTTAACCCTCGAGACTTCCTTTTAGATCCCCTTGACTGTCCACCATCAGCCTTGTCGTAAGAAAGGCTCCATCTTAAATTTCTAACCTCCCTCGGCTCCTTACCTTGAGTTCTAAGACGACTTTGGCAGCCCAATTCCTTCCTTTCCAGCCTGGCAAAAAGTTCTCAAGTCTCCTTTTCCAATCCATTAAAAGACAAGCCCACGACCTTACTAACTTCCTTTACTTTCTAAAGGACCCATTCAGAAACTCCAACAGGGGCCTGGCGTCGACTTCCACAAGGATCAACGCCAGCTCCCCCACAAGCATGAATCTATTTGACGTTTTCCCTAATAGACTGCAGTTAATGCTCACCCCCATCCGGCCTATCAAAGTCCCCCATGGCAGGAGGCGCAAGAGACAGTTCCTCAAATCTGCCCCAAGGGGCAGGCTCTCCACTTATGCACTCTCCACCCCCATCCAAAAGCCTCACTTCGTCCCTGCCTTCAATCAAAACACTTGCTTTTGTCTCCCCGGATAAGTCAAAGGCTTTAACCTAACTCAAAGAGTTATCAGGGACACACCAATCGGCTGTCCGAAACACCCCAAACTCGGTAGCATCCACAAGCTTCAGCTCCCATAGTTCCTTGACCTGCTACGCCAAACCTAGGACCCGCCACTTCTCCAAGTCCCATACCCAAGTTGCCTAGCACTCCTACAGGAGGATGCATTGGAGGGACAGAATCCGCCGACAACGAAAGGTGTTTACGGTTCAAGTATTGAAACGACAACAACCCTAGGTTCAACATCCTTCTCAATGGCGTCAGGAGGGGTAAAATGCCTCTTTCACATACTCTGACAAGAGTTAGGGGGTGCCCCTGTGTCTCGCAGCCCATTCTCTCCCCAGCCGAAGGGTCCCGATCGCAACAGCCGCCCTCACTCTCTGAAGCCAATACCTTCTTGCTTCCCATCAGAGTAGCCCTAAACAGTGCGATTCGCAACAATTCGCCTATTTCGGAACTTAGAGTAGGATTTATCAGGCCTTTATCCCAATTCTTAGCGTGAGATTCCAAGAATACCCCTATGCCCCTACAGTCAGTGTGATCTTCTATAAAATCCTCTGCTTTGCTCCACACCAATTGAAGATAAACCCCCGAAAAGGAGGGATAATTACCATTTGGTCCCGCCTGGCCCAAGGACCCATTTGCCCCTCCTCTCATCAAATTATTCCCCACTACGTCTATTGAGTCCAAAGACAGGGTTTCCCTTTCAGCCTCCTCAATTTCCTTCGCATGCCCTCAAACAGAGCACGATAAACCTACTGAAGAGGTGCCACCCTCCTGAGCTTCTCCTATAGTATTCTTTTCGGCCAATAGGGACCAATTCTCCTAACCCTCACACGAGCCAAGATTTGAATTTGAAATCAATGCGGTTTTCTTCCTCCACACTGTACAGATAGAGGCGCCCATTGGTTGTTTGCCTTTGTCAAGCAACAGACCGTTAGCAGCCCAAAAATCTTTTGTCGGCGGCATCTCCTTCTCTTCCTACTCCGGCGTAACCTAGACTAGGAACTCCTTTCCTCGGTTGAATACTTGAATGCCAAAATGGCGTGAGGAATCTTGCCCAGATTTCCGTTATGGACCAATATCCTTGATTCCCGAAGGTCATCTCTTTTGTTGGAAGGGCGCGGCAAAGAAACCAAATCACCACAGATACCTCCAATGGCCATCATAAAACCTTTTATCCACAAGTGAAAGGGTAAACCTTTAATTTTAAGCCACCTCTCCTTAGCCACCTTAAAAGGCTCCAGGGCATTAAGAAGAAAAAACCACTCTTTCTATGTTCCAGAAACCCAATCTTTAACAGTCGATTAGCTTCCTCCATCGAGCTAAGAAAGACTATCACTCTGTTGTTATCGAAAGGTCTCAGTAGGGGAGGAATAGCAACATTCACAGCCTCACGGATAAGCTTACCACAAGTATCCCAGTCCACCCCGGAATCCCTATAGAGGATGACAATAGCCCTCCCCCAAATGCCCTCTTCGAGCCATCCTTCTAAATAAAAGGTTTTAATGCCCAATCGTCCTCCATGCAATGTGATCACACCACCAATACCATATCTACCTATTTTGTCCATCAAAGAACGATGAGTCAATCTCCTCTCAACAGGAACATCTGAAGGCCATGGAGGGCTCCTAGTCAAAAGCGAAGCCCTTTCAGATGCCACTCCAAGCCGAGATTCCACTAGTTCATTGATTTCCGAGATAAGGATCCTGATTGTCCTGCACAGATTATGCCAACCATAACCCCCTTTTCCTTCAGAAACCACAATCGACCAAGCCTTACCATTTCCATCAATCATGGATCCTTGAATAATTAGAGCCTTATGATGTGAGTCATGATTCATCCTTTGGTACTGTTTTAAGTTATATATGACATAGGTTATTTGACTTAGGTAGTAACAAATTATCTAAGGTCACCTTACAAGTTCATATTACACTTTATAAGGGAAGACCAGTGTTAAAAATGCTAAAGATATGACATGAAGCACTACACATCAAGGCCTAAAGTGTAAGCCTCACGACCATGCCTTCTTAATAAATTTAAAAAAAAAAATTCGTATGAATGTATTTTATTTTTTTATAAATAAAAGATATCATTAAGAAAAATGGGAGTTGTAAATCAGAAAGATTGGTGTTTGATTGTGTTGGTCTAGGGTTTGGTGCTTAATGGAAAAGAAGGAAGAAGAAGAGAGAAGAAGCAAAGTTGGGGGACAATGAATTAGTATACCATACCAATACAGTACAGTACAAATACAAAAGAAACACTGAACATATATGTAATTACAAAGTAAACCCCACATACACTACATACATATTCTCTAACACCCCACCCCCCCTTTCTCAAGCTGGAGAATAGAGATCTTAAATTCCCAGCTTGCTAACAATAGAAGAAAACCGAACGCTGTTTAGTCCCTTGGTCAGTATATCAGCAGCTGATCCTCGGTCTTCACAAAAATTTTCAGACTCCAGATGGTCCTTAATGAAATGGTGACCAAGTTCAATATGTTTAGTTCGATCATGCTATATTGAACTATGTGTAAGTTTATCGGACCTTGCATCAGCAATCCTAGTTCATCCATAAGAATTTTTAGCCATCAGAGTTCACATACCGCATGATCCATGGATCGAAACACTGCTTATGCACTAAATTTTGCCACAATGGGTTGCTTCTTGCTCCTCCATGTTACCAAATTACCACCCACAAAATAGTAATAGCTGGAAGGTATTTGTCCATTTGAAATTGAATCAGCCCAATCAACATCAGTAAGAGTTTCCACCTTAAAGTGGCCTCGTTTAGCATATAGAAGACCTTTCCCAGGACAATCCTCCAAGTACTATCACCACCGACAGCATAGGAGCCTAGTCAATGATAGGTATATAAGGCAGCCCACTAACAGCTGATATCTCCTAACATCAATAAGATGATCACTCTCACCAACCTTGCATTTGTAATTTGGATCAATCAGAGTCTCACAGGGTTTGCAATTTGTCAAGCTTGTTTCCTGTAAAAGGTCAAGTACATATTTCCCCTTGAAGATTCATTAACAATTATAAACATGTTAATGGAGGATAATCGTTGGATCCACTTCCTCCATCTCACTATAAATACCCTTGAATCCATTATATAGCCCAAGAACTTCCAATTTACCATATCATAATCCTTTTGTAAAACCTGATTTGCAAACTACACCCTCTAGAGGTCTAACTAAAGGCTTCTACAGTCTCATGCAATCAAAACTTGGTCAAGGATTTGCCTTTCACAAAGTACCCTGAGCAGGGAAGATCATCTAGTCTTAAGATTTCTTAATCCACTTAGAGAGGGACTTCATTATAATGTCATATACACTCCCCACAAGATTGATAGGTCATAAGTCTCTAATACTTACAGTACCACTTTTCTCATCAACAAGCCTATAAATGTTGCATTCGTACTCTTGTTCATAATACTATCTCCTTGAACTCCTCAAAGATCTGTACTAAATCATATGTCACATGGTAGCAACACTCTTAGAGGAATCCCATAGTTAGTTTCCTCTTTGTCAAACCTCTTTTACAGTCATGATGTTCATTCTTGGAATATACTGTCCTAATTCAATCATTCTATTGTAGGGAGAATCTTAACATTTATTTTTATCGTTAACTAACATTATTGAAGTAAAATAAAAAAAGAAAGAAGTAACACCCTCCAACCTCCAAAAAACCAAAAGAGACCCAACTCCCACATAAAAGAAGAGGAGAGTAATAAGAAGATGGTCCAAGGATTCTTCCTCACACACATAATGCATCTATTAGCTAAGTTCCAACCTCTGCTTTTTAGATGGTCCAGGGTAAGAATCTTATCCAAACGTTGTCATCCACATAAAAAAATTCACCTTAGAATGATTAAGGGGCCTCCAAATACTCTTATAGGGAAAAGAACCAAGCAGATAGTTGATGATACCATAGTAAAAAGATTTCATAGTAAACACTCCTTTACTATTCAGACTCCATCCCCAGTTATCACTCTTCCCCCAAGAAAGGAAAAAAAACCACCCAAATGCACAAAAATCTAACCAATTCCTCAAACTCCCAATTATTAATATTCCTCCTCAACCTCGGCATCCAACCTCCCCCCTCCCCAAACTCATAATTATCTGCCACCAACCCAGCCTCATTCGCAGCCACATTATAGATACCATTAAACCATAGTTGCAGGGAAGTTGGTACAAAGTGGGAAGCTCACTTCCTGCAAAGCTTGTTTGGTAAGCTAATTCCATTCTGGTTCCCAAATGTGTTGATCAAGGGATTGAGTAAGAGTTGACTGATTGAGATTATAGGCAAGCTGGGTATGTATGATATTCATACACCAGCTTGAGGAGTGTTGGAGTGCATCACAATAGGGGGCAATGTACAAAGAAGGGTAAAATTGTATGTATTGTATGATTGGATGGTATGTTAACTCCATTCAACCTCCATATAAATACTACCAACCATATGAAACATAACAAACTCATACATTTTCTCCATCTATACAATTTTCTCTTTTTCTCCCTTCTTCTCCGTAAACTCAAGAGTATATACAGGATATATAAAATCAATTGAAGCTACCAAGAGATATAAAGATACAGGCTTTAATGGTATATAAGAACATGCATAGAATAGAATAACAGATCAAGATTCCTATAACTGAACCCAAATAGTTAAGATAAGCCTCTAATGATGATGAACTTACAAGATTTCAAATACTGATGATTTCGATGATCGTAAAGAATGGTAAGACAGTAACATTTTTAGTTTTGAATAACTTTGCACGTAAGACAGTAACATAGACCAAAACAGAAAGTAACATAACCCATAATTGTTCCATCATCAGTGAAAGGTGAAAACATCTTGCAGGACTTAATAACGGCCTTTCCAGGTAACTTAATAATGGCCAATAAAAAGCACAAAGAAGACCAATTCCAAGTCCCCATGTCAACCTACACAAAATTCATTTTCTTCACTCCAGCCCAGGGCTCACATGACAGCAAGACCCTGGCTGTTTGAAATACATACCTCATCACCATCACTAATAAAATATCAGATCATGTGTCTATCAAAGTAAGGATAAGTTCACTTTCAATATACTAATCAAACTATCAACTGTGTATAACCCAGTAAGATTCTAAATCTTCCTCTTGGTAAAAAGTATATATATTTACAGAGTTCAAGACATTAATCTTCTATAAATATTAGCTACTCTCCTCCATATTTCAAGATTGTGTCCCCAACTCACAAGATCACTTATGACACATTAATCAAATATCATCCTAAGAAATTCTTTCCATGTAAACTATCACGACTGCTAGCATTATATGGCACATTCATGAATGTTTCAATGGCCATTGGTATTGTCATCAACCATATAATAAGTTACCAGACCAACCACAATCAAAAGTCTAGGAATTAATTCCTCTGGTCATAGACTGTATTTCAATAACAGATTTTAAAATTCAGAGTGAAACTAACCTTAAGAAGCTTTCGAAGAACAGGGATTTTGTTAAAGTCCCTTCGATTTTGCTTCAGTATGTTGTGTAGCATCTGCAAACCTACAATGCAAAGAAGTACTCATGTCCTCATCAATATGCATGCAAAGAAGTACTCTCTCTCTCTCTCTCTCTCTCTCTCTCTCTCTCTCTCTCTCTCTCTCTCTCTCTCTCTCTCTCTCTCTC
>JAOXJP010090333.1:0-14699 GCA_025762735.1 Platanus orientalis | reverse complement strand
AACACTACCTTATGTGGACCATTCCATACTAGTTGCGTGAGGGGAGAGTGACAAGACACCTGTTCATGTTCTTGTCATCTTATTTTAATTGTCGGTTCCACATTGGTTTATACATTCCTCTTAGTCTTGACTCTAGGAATAATTTTTTTCTCAATCTTTTTTTCGAGAATCATATGGACCCATCAAAGAGAGAGCAAACTGTAAACAAAAGTAGTGAATTTGTTTCAATATTAGATCTTTGATACCGCTTTATCACATTTATTTTATCTTCCAAGAAAATTAGATCATAAAAAAAACTGACTTTGAAACTTAACTCCTTCATTTTCCATTTCACTTTTACTGTTTGGGTTTGTGATGAGGACACGGAGCTGCACATGGACGCTGAATTGTGTGTGGGTGGATCCCATTCGAAGGAGTATCAATTGTGATCGTGTGGAGCATCTTTTGGAGCTGTTTTTATCTCTTTTGTTTTGTTCGTTCTATAATATTAGCTTGTTTAGGGGTTCTATTTAAGAGTCTTTTAAAGTTTGGATCCTATTAGTAACTAAAAGAGTAAGGGGTCATACTTTAATTAATCTTTTAAGTTGGGGAGTTATTTGAATTCGTGGAATTGTAATGGGATCTCTATCCTACGATGGGTCAATGAAATAGGGAGGAGGATGGATGGTTTTTATGCACTCTCACGGCTGGATGCTTTCTTCCTTGTTTGTGTGCTGCTGAAACCTAAAACCAGGAGTGGTTACCTTGTAAGTGGTTCGTGCATCTAGGTGGAGGCCTAGGGTCTTTCTTTCTCATCTTCTTTATTTATTTATTTACTTTTTTTCCCCCTCATGTAAAGCTTGCTGTTTTCTGCAACAACAGCCCCAATTTCCTTGTTGAACCATTGGTCCTTTTGTTTGAATGAAATTCTAAAGCTAAAGGATCGAAAATTTCTTTTCTAAAGCTAGTCCTGCATCAGTTTGTCTCTATGGCAGATCAGGATGATAATGTTTGGGTTTTGGAGTCCTATGTTTTCTTTATATGCTTCTTCTTTACTATGTTCCCATGATAACTCTAATGGTAATTTTCTCCACGAGGTTGTTGAGAAATTTTGGTTACTCTTAAATATTAGGCTTCTGGGTGGGAGGTAACACATAAGAAGATTAATGCATACAATATTACCAGTATCTCCTTCTAGTGTGTGTTCAGTGTGTTGGCCTATGCAGAGTTAGTTAATCACCTGTTTATCCATTGTCAATTTGCTTTTCTAGCGTAACTTCTTAAGACTCTTTGGCTTTGGTTGGGATTTCTGTGGTGATATATTGGATTTTATGTGGACTTGGTATTGGGCTATTTTTAGTAAGGGGCAAACTCTTGTGGTGCCTCATTTTGTTTCTGGTTCTGTGGAGTATTTGGGAAGAAAGAAATTATAGGATTTTTAGGACAGAAAACATACCACCTAGGAGGTCATTGGCTTGATTACCATTAGAGCAGTTCATTGAGGTATTATAATGGACCAGTTCAAAGGCATTCTCTAATGACTTCATGTGAGATTGGCCTGAGATCATCAGGTCTTTACCTCCCTCAGTGATCTTCTTTAGGACCTGTCAAACTTAACTTTGATGGCTGTTCTTTTGGAATCCAAGGCCCTTCGGCATAATCTACTGGGTTGCCGAGTTGACCCCTTGACTCCCCCGTCTTGACTCGACTCCAAAGCTTAGTAAGTCAAATCATGCTGTTGACTCTGAACTATACCTGACTCAGTCGAATCAAATTGCTGACTTGATAGACTCCTTCGATAAAACTCAAGGCTGAATGATGTATGACTTAGTAGGAAGTAATTCAGTCCAGAAACGCCACACAGAAATTAGATATAAAGAAGTTGAATAAAACTTATCTGATCGTCAACATCCACAGAGATTATATGTTTATAGTCACCAAGAAGATAGTAAAGAATGAACCACATGAGAGTTTAGATTTCCGGAGACAAATAAACCCACGATGGCTGCTGTAAGATACCCAGAAATAGTCCACCTGAAGCCTCGTTAGAAAACCCACAATGGGATTTTCTTGTTCAGAAACTAATGAACACAAGATGGCTAGTTTGGAGAAGTCATGGGTCTCCAATAGCTCAGTCAAATCACTTGAGAAGTGTCCTAATATGATTAGGACTCAGCTGTCACAGTGAAACCTCAGGAAAAAAAAAAAGCAATTGTATGCACCATAAAATTCCCAAATCCCAAATAGGGTTAAGGATTTTCAAGATAAAGAAATAATTTCAACTCTCAAAACTTTAATTCAACCAATCAATTAAATTATGGGGACTAGGTCCCTTATATAACTTACAATATTCTTGAAAATAGAAACTCCTAAAAGAACTAGGAAATCCCCTTTCCCGAGGAAGTACTAAAACCCTAAACTTGTAGACCAAACAATACTTAACTTAAACTTTCTTAAAAGTAAAACTTCCTAAACTCTATTTTCGTCACTTATATCCCTTTAGTATTTTGGTCATTACTTTCCTAAATCACACCAGATTTGCGAAATCTTGGTCTCTTTTGAAAGGTAACTGAATAACCTTTCTAAAGACACTAAAATTAAGCCAAAAGGCAAGTTTTGACCTTAGAAAAATTAGACTAAAAGTACATTACAGGATTATAACTTAGACTAAATAAAAATCTAAGAATCCTAAATTGACCTTGGCTTATTACAAGAAGACCAAATAAATAAAAATTCCTAGCTACCCTTGCAAACCATGACCTCTCGTGATCACCCATGATCATCTAACTTCTTCTTGTTGATCATGGCTGCTCCCGCATCACTTGGCCAAGGCTTGTTAATTTTTTTATGCACACAAATAAATAAATGTAAACCTTCAAAACAACCCAAAGCCAAATTGTAATAAAATAAGAAGCCCTAATTGTTTTTTGGATTTGGGGTTTCTTTTTTAAACTCGCCAACAAGTTAGCTCTCGAAGACATCCAAAACCCTAGAAGAGAGAAAGACTAGAGAACTTAGAAGAATGAAAATTAAAGTATTAAGACAATTAAACTTTAACTTCTAACCATATAAGTCTAGACCTTGGAGATTGGATTTTTTTTTTTTTTTGTGCTTGTCTTGAAAAGATGTATTCTGGTTTTTTAATATATTAATACTAATAGTAATTATTTTACTTTAGTTTGGACTTAGAGTTTAGAATTTGTTATGCCTACCTTGCTATGGTATTAGACTATTAGTAGTTTGCATATTTTATTTTTGTATTTTCATGTTATGATATCACAAATGCTGATATTTATCATGAAAATGGACAATACTTGATCCAAAATACTATCCGTAATTTGTTAATATTTTTTAAATATTTATTGTATTTTATAAAATAAAATGTAAATTGTCATGACTCCTTGAGTTGACTCCTGTGACTCTCGAGTTGAGTTGACTCGAGTTAATTGATTCGAGTAAAAAATCCAAGTCAAAAAAACTTTGCCCTTACGTATTTTGGAGTTTGCACACACAGTAAAGGCACAATTTTTTGTATCTTTTCTAGTCCTATTGCCGCGGGAAACACTATTTGAGCCAAGACTAAGCACTTCTCAATGGTTGACGATGGTCTCACTCTTAGCTTCGAGAGGTTGATGATATGACAATGATTCATTTATTGTGATTGGAGGGCTTGCGTTGGGCTAACTATGTTACAAAATACTTCAAAATTGGTGCCATATCATATTGGATACTACCATTTTTCAATCTAAATTACATATTGGATACCCATACCTTTAGTTGTGACTTGGCAGTATATGGGTATTGTAGATGGTGTTGAAGTATATTAATTTGTGTCTCTTCTAACACCTTACGGTTTTGGAAGAGTTGATTAGTTTACTGTTAACAGCTGGCAATGGAATTCCTTGGAGACTTTCTCATCTTATTAGAGAAGCCCATTTCTTGATGTTTCCATTGAACATCTTGTTCCATTGGATGTGTAAGACAACTAACTTGTTAGTCGATGCTTTGGCTAAGCAAGGGAGGAGGGATTCATTTTATGTTGGGGATATGCCTATAATGTAACTTGTTATGGTAATATCTATTCCTTTTGCCCTGTTTTTTTTTGTCATTTTTAGGTCAGAGTTTTCCTCCTGTAAGAAATTTTCTCCCACTTTTTCTAATAAAGTTCTTGTACTAATAACAAATTAAAAAAGAAAATGTTCCTCTAGTTTCTAAACACTGGAATGTCCTGTTGTGTGTGTCGTGTTTAAATATTGGTTTTGATATTAAAGACTTTCATAGTATTATTTGAAGGATAGGGATTCTGATTTTGAATTGAAATAAATGTAAAACAATCCATTGAGGGTGAATGCAATGGGAGTTTTAGAGGGTGGCCATCTTGTTTCCCCCATGAGAGTGAACTGAGATCCATTGTTGGATGTTAGAGGCCAGAGTTGGCTATTTGTGCATGTGCTAAGACTGCAGGTAACCAGGTGTGTGTGTGTGTGTGTGTGTGTGGGAGTGTGGATGTGGATATTGATGCTCTGGGTGGTTGAGTAGAGGTGATGTGGCAACCCACCTATTTGGATGTCTTTGGCTGGTTTTTTGCCTTCAATTATTCCATTAAGTGGCGATTCAAGCTTCTCTCTCTCTCTCTCTCTCTCTCACAATGATAGATGTGATACAAGCTTTTATTGAATGTACCAGAACCATCTAGAATGCTATTTAGTATAGAATCGATGCCATTTTGACAGGGGTATGATTAAGATCAACACAATTGGGTGGGCATACCTTGATAAAGAGCTCGTTGGCTAGCATTCCAAACTACTTCCTCTCCTTGTTTACCATCCCTTCTTTGATTGTCTCTAGGATTGAGCAGTGTTATAGGATTTTCTTAGGGAATGATTTGAAGGAGTGTAGAAATTGCATTTAGTCGATTGGGACCTGATCTATAGATCTATCAAGGAGGGGGTCTTGGCATTGGAAGGATTCGTTAGCAATAATAAAGTCCTTTTGGGCAAGAGGCTTTGGAGGTTTGGGGAGGAGAGAGAGAATTTATGGAGGAAAGTGGTGGAGGCTAGGCATGGATCTATTTCTTTATGGCCCAAAGAGGTGAGTGGGAGCTACGGGATAGGTCTTTGGAAAGTGATTTTGAAGGGAAAGGATGAGTTTTGGAAGTTTATTTGGTTTAGCTTAGGTTCTAGTGAGATCATTAGGTTATGGAATGATGTTTGGTGTGGTGATGGCCCCTTAAAGGTGGAGTTTGGTGCAATCTATAATTTGGTGGCAGACAAGGAGGGTACAATGAGGTTGAATTTCAATCCTTTCGTTGGGGGGGTTGATGTTGGAACCTAAGGTTGAGAAGGAATTTAAATGGTTGGGAGTTGGTGGAGCTCAAAAGGTTCCTTGGGAAACTCAATGGGATTTCCCCTTTCCAAGATGAGAATGATGGGTGGATTTGGACACTCAATAAGAAGGGCAGATTTACAACAAAATCATACTTCTCGGGTATCTCTCGAAACTCCAGATCTTCCCATATGGTGATTTCTTTCAGGAGCATTTGGAATTCCATTTTCCCCTATAAGGTTAATTTCTTTTTATAGACCTTTGATGCGGTACAAAGGGGAAGATACCAAAAATTGATGTAGAATAATTTTCTAAAGCCTCAAGTAATTTAAATAAAATGATGCAGAAGCAAAATAAATCAAGAATAGAGTTTAAAAACAAACAAGTAGCCTCGAATCCTAATTTATTCTTAATCCCTCTCTCATGGTTCATATCCCATTCTTGACACCAATTTTAGTATCAGAGCCAGATTCCAACTAATTCTTATCTAGTTGGGTTCTTGCGAGTATAAATCATGGTAGTTTATAATGGATCTGAGGTAACTTGAAATTCACAAGAGTATGAAATATGGGTGAGATCTCTAAGTGAAGAAAACTTCAAGAATGAACTTAATCATGTGGAATGGCATCTTGATTGTGCAAGGCAATATTTCTATTTTGACAATTGGTTTTGTGTGATTCTTCTACGACAACATGATATTCTTCAATCCAGGCTTCAAGAAATTAAAAAGCAGTAAAGAGTTCGTATAACAATTCAAAAGGTGCTTGATCTGATCAAGGTTATGTGGGAAGAATTTAGAGCAAAACGAGAAGCAAGAATTGATATTCATACTTCAGTTCTACATTAAAAGTCTGAGTCTGTAAGTCAGACATCAACCCAGAAAAAGTTAAAGGTCAGAAAAAAGAAGAGATCAAGGCGAAAGAATTCTTACAAAGACTCCATACTTTGACTTCTTCCTCCTATAATGTTGTAAATCATCACCAAAACCCAAAATTTTCCAAAGCCTGAGTAGATTCCAGCTTGGGCAAACACCTAGAAGCGGATTAGATCGAGATCCAGGTCCAAGCAGGCATCCTAAACTGAAGGTTCATAGATATCCTCTAATCTAGGACTTCCACCAAATCCTCCTCCACTCTTGAAGAACCCGAATCATTCCATTGGAAGCTATGATGGAGAGTGGTCATATAAAAATTCGAGGTCAAATTTCTCCCCATCCCGAGAGAATAATGCAGGCAACAATGCAAGACTTAGGTATGTGCTGCCCCACAACAGAGCCATATTTAAATTTATATGTTATGTGGGAATAGTAAGGGTCTTATAGGGGGTGACATTTATTTTATGTGTCCATGTAATAAAGCCAATAATGTCAAAATTTTGGTTGGATTTTTTTTTTTTTTAAAAGTAATCTCGGTTTTGATGTTTAGCCCACTTTTTCAAAGGTCAAAATTTATCCTTTGGGCTTGATTTTGGTGTCATTTGGAAAAGTTATGACCAAATTACTAAGGGGGTGTCAGTAAAAACGGGAATAATTTTTTTTAGAAAGTCTTAGTTTTAGTAGTTTTAATTTTTAGGAAAGTGAGTTTTTAGAAAGTTTTATGTTTTAGAAAACTTTGCTAGCAAGTTTAGGATTTTTAGAAAATTTCCAATTTTAACAAGTTTCTAATTGTTTAATATTGTAAGCCTATTTAAAGGCACCACTCCCCCATAATTTTATAATGAAAAATTATTGAAGTTTTATTGAATTTGGTGTTTCCAAAGTATGACATGGGCCTGGTTTATCTCTCATTCTCCAAGGGGTGATGCCTCTCATGGCTCACCTATTTCTTATTCTTTCATGCTCGTATTCTTTCATGAGTGCAGTCACAAGCTCCCTTTTTCCTTTAAGGTATATCTCTTATCTTTTTACTTCTCTCTTAGTTTCTTATTAACTTTTCTTTCTTTCTATGTTACTTTCTTTTTCTTCTCTTCTTAAACCTCCATTAAAACACCTTCAAGTTTATGAAATTTTATGATTTAACTCATCAATTTTTGTCGGAATTTAATGAAATTTTAATTGTAGAACCTTGGAACATGTTAGAAATGGTTGTAAAAATTTCAGAAATTTCTGACACGTTAGAGGACATTTTGGTATTTTTTAGATTTTCAGTCCAAAATTACAAAAATACACATTTTTTTTCATTTTTTGTTCTTTCTCATCCTAACATCTTTTATTAAGTTCTATTATCTGATTTCTTGGTTATTTGAGGTTAAATTCAATTCTTGATTTATTTTGCTTCTGCACCTTTATTTTTAATTATTTGAGGCCTTGGGAATTATTCTACATCAATTTTTTTGGTATCTTCTATATTGTTTTGCATCAACCTTATAGTTAGCAAATATGTGTGTGATGTGTTTAGGGGAGGAAGAAAATGTCCACTATCTTTTCAGCAACTGCCTAGTGGCCTATCAAGTTTGGCTATTCTTTCTTAGGAATCTTAATGCTTCCTGGTCTTTCCCCTTCTCGATCTAGGATCTTCTATCGGGATGGCAGCTAGAGGGTCTCGATAGGGCTCCTAAGTTCATTTGGCTCTACTTGCCTGGGGCCATTTGTTGTAGCATTTGGAAAGAGAGGAATAAAAGGATCTTTGATGGTAAATGCTTGTCGTCTAAGGGCCTTATTAAGTCTATGATTAATTTTTTAAATGAGTGGGATTCCATTTCCAAGGAGTTTGATGTTGGGATTTGGGACCCTTTATGGGATTTTGTTATTTAGTTATTGGCATTGGGGGTGGGTGCTTGTTGGTAGTGTTTGTGTGTGTTTTCCTGTTTTCGGGTCACCTTCTTGGTGATTCGGTGTTGGGTTTCTTATGTTCGCTTGTTGTCCTTTGAGTTTGTTTTTCTTTCTTCGTTTTCTCTAATAAATTATTATCATTAAACAAAAAAGATTTTGGTGCAGTGAAGACTGGGGAATTTTCTTGAAGTGGTCATTTGTATTTGCCAGACTTGAGTTTCATCTTATCCAACAAAAATGGGCTTATAAAACTCGGTTCAAGTTACAAAGACTTTAACTGTTGATTTTTTTTGTTATTACATTTATCTTGAATTTTCTCTTTCTGCAAAGGTTCTTTGTGTGCAATCCCTATCTCTCATTAGCTCTTCTGTTTTAACCTTCAAATCTCTTATTGTTATTCCATTCAGCCCAGCTGTGAGGTATGCCGCTTGCTTTCATGGTTTTGGCTGATGAGACTAGAAACGGGGTAAGTTAAATCTAGAACTGTAGGAAAGCTTTATAATCTAGAAGTCTTCAAATAAATCAGACTAAGACATAATATTTGGAGTGAAATTGATGTAGTACAGCCTAGGGATGCTGTAAACCTGTAGGGAATGGGCCCAAATGAAATCCAAAGAAGGACTGAAAATAGACCCAAGTGAATAGATTTATTACAGTTTTAACGAGTGGCCAAAACAGAAACCTCAAATCTGGACAGAACTTTAGATGAGTTTAAACCAGGTATTGGAATGTCAAAATTGTCTGAAATTTTATATGGCAATAGATTTATGGGTGAGGAACAACCCATAAAACATTTTGATTAAATGGGTGATTAAAAGTATATAAACTCTTCAACTCTCAGGTATGCACTTGGAAGTCTAGCAGAACAGCTAATAAAAGAGTTTAACAGAATAGGGTAAACAACTCGGAAGGTTTTAGAAATGGAGGAAAATGTTTTTTTGATGAAAAAGTGTGTAGCGTCTGGTGAATTATAAGCTGACATGTGTTGTTTTGGGGGTTAACAATGTCCAAAAAAGGGTTCAATTGAAAAGTAGGTGTCCAAAAAGAGAGTAAATTCAAAAACACATCATGTGTCAATCAATGACGTGCCTACAGAGGTCTGTGTCAACACAGACAACCATTCTCCTTTAGAAATTGGTTGTCAATTTAATAAGGAAGTAAACAATAAATCCTAAAAATTTCAATTGATTTGGAAAAGTATTTATGGTTCAACTTATAGACTTCCGATTGATGTCTAGACATAGCATCAAACCAAAGATCTTGAATGGGGTTAAAGGAAATAATTGAAGAAAAGAAGAGGGTTGTGAACAGTAACAAGTGAATAGTGTAGATAAGAGGAGTACTAGTAGCACTGATCACTAATGGGTTTTGTAGCAGCACTAACTGTCTACAAGAGGTACTATAGTACCAACCGTAGGGAAAAGAAGAAGTACCAACTTCCACTTAAGGTTTCAATAACTTTTCATTTTAAAATTTTCTTCCATTCATTGGGGTTGGGGTGATTTAAGTAAAGTACAAAATCTGAGATTTTGGAAACCCATATTCCCTTCCAATATGCTACTTTCTAATTTCATAAACCCGACATTAAAGTCTTATTAAATACTCAAGATCCACTTGCTAAAACAAGAAAACTACCTAAACTTGTAGACCAAACAATACTAAAATTAAAACTTTCCTAGAAACATATCAAATTGAACTTTCTAAAAACTCCATTCCCATCACACACTAATACCCATTTAGTATTTTGGTCATAATTTTCATAAATCACATTGGATTTCCGAAATCTTGGTCTCATTGGAAAGGTAACTGGATAATCTTTGTAAAGACACCAAAATTGAGCCAAAAAGTCTTAGAAAACTTGGGCTAAAAGTAAGTTATGGGATTACGATAAGTAAAACCCTAACTTGACATTGGCTTTCAAGCCTTATTACAAAAAGGACCAAATAAAATAAATTTCCTACTTTATCCCTACAAATTGTGATACGTAAATCATCCATGGTAATCCAGCTTCTTCCTTTTGATCCCATATGTTCCACATCATTCTCTTCTGGTGGGAAAAAATTTGCCCACGAATTTGTTGATGAAGAATTCTCCATGCTGATCTTGAACTTGGTGTTGTTGGCAGGACTATTTTGAATGTTGTCACAATGTAATTGCTACAGGTCCAATTGGTGTTCAGATTGTATAGTTTGTATTCATGCCCATCAGGTGTGTAGAATATCTTCTTGTGTATTCTGTACTCTGTCTCCTATGGCAATGGAAACAAAGACAAACGGGTCAACATAAGAATTTGTCTCATCGGCAAGCCATGCATTATGCATGCATGCATCATATAATACTGCCTTGTTAGCAAGTTCTTCATTGTCTTCATTATCCAGCTCCTCATTAACCACATCAGCAACATTGAAGCCATATTCACCTTCATTAGTTTCCACGGATGGTTGTTCATGATGAGATTCTATGGCGGGTACATTTTTTTCTGAAGCTTTATTTGGTGCAACTTTTTCCATTGCTTCAATTGGTACATCTTTCTTGATATTAGAATTCCAAACAAGAGGTCGAGGAGTAGGAGTTGGTTGTTTCAACTTTTGTATAAGTTGATAACTCTGACCATATATGAAATTTTGTAAGATATGGGTCTCCTCATTATAGCTAGCACTTCTTTCATCCATCCATGCTTTTCCAAAGACCACCCTTTTAATTATCATATATATATATATATATATACCCCCTTTTGAACTGAACCATAAAATCATCATCATGATAATAACAATAATTTTGGTCTTCAGCATTCTGTAGGATCTTCTCCGCAACACTTGAAAAAATCAAATTTTCCTCATATTTGTCATCAATCAGAACTTTGATTACATTTCCGGATGGGAGAGTAAACTTAGTTCTAACCTCAAAAACCAAATTCCAGGGTTTGGCTCTGGTACCACCTGATGCAGCATGCAGGACAGCCCAGGGATGTTGTAAACCTGCTTGTAATGGGCCCAAATGAAATCCAAAGAAGGACTGGAAATAAACCCAAGTGAATAGATTTATTAGTGATTTAACAAGGGGCCAAATCAGAAACCTCAAATCTGGACAGAACTTTAGATGAGCTTAAATCAAGTCTAGGAATGTCAGATTGTCCGAAATTTTATATGGCAATAGATTTATGAGTGAGGAACATCCTAGAAAAATTTCAGATTAAATGGATGATTAAAAGCATATAAACTCTTCAAAACTCAGGTCTACAATTAGAAGTCCAACAGAACAGCAAATAAAAGAGCTTGACAGAATAGGGTAAATAACTTAGAATGTTTTAGAAATTGGTAGACAAACTAATAAGGAAGTAAACAATAAACTCAGAAAATTTCAATTATTTTTTGAAAAGTAATGATGGTTCAACTTATAGACTTTCGATTGCTATCCAGACATAGCATCAAATCAGAGAACCTGAAGAGGTCAATGGAAATAATAGAAGAAGAGAAGAGGGTTGTAAACAGTAACACATGAATAATGTAGATAAGAGTAGTATTAGCAGCACCAAAACCAGCTAGTAGGCTGAAAGTAAGTTATGGATTATAATAAGTAAAACCCTAATTTGACATTGGCTTTCAAGCCTTGTTATAAAAAAGACCAAATAAAATAAATTTCCTACTCACCTTACAAATTGCGACACTTAAATCATCCATTGTCATCCATCTTCTTCCCTTTGATCACATATGCTCCCACATCAGAAATTTTAGTAAAGAGTAGAAAGAGGCACAAGTAAACATTGATGCACCATTTTCATTATCGTGGTTTGATTCTCCATTGGGATAGGGAGATTGAGTTGGATGTTGCTCATTAAATAGATTAAGGTAGGATGCTTTTGCAGTATGCTATATCTGACGGACGCTAATCAAACTAAGTGGGCATATTTTAAGATGGTTATAACATTAACCATGCTCTGTGAGGATGAATGTTGAACAAACAAGAAACAGCATGCCCATATGAGGATGAGTGGCAAGGGCCATGCAAGGCTATGGGGGATGAAATCAGAAAGAAATGCATCTAAGGGAACTAAGGGGTATCCCCACCAGGTGATAAATAGGGTAGAGTTGACTGTGATGGTTTGATCATGCTCAACAGAGGCCACTAATAGCATTGGTGATGGGTGATTATGTGTGAGTTGATGGCTCTGAAAGTCAATGGGAAGCCTGGAAAGATGTGAGTTTAGATAGAGAATATTTGATTGTGCTTTTAACAGATGATGTGGCTTACTCTCTAGATGGACTGAAATGGCTAAGCTAGATCTGACAAGTAGTTGGCATAAGGCTCAAATGATGATGATATTGTCAATGATGGAGGTATTTGTGGGAAAACCTGTCAATTGTCTGTTTGCATGAGTGTACGCAGGCATATTACAGTACATGAACAGAGAACATGATTTTTCATGTAGTTATGCTTTATACTTTCCATCCTAATGTACTTTATGGTTATTTTTTCAGTCATCCAAAGTAGCTTAAATGTGCTGTGTTGTTTTCTTCCATCCTGATGTACATCATTCATGTTTATCTTGTCATAAAAAAATGGCTGAAACTTGCTGGCTTTTCCACCAAGATTTTAGGTGTAGTTTTGTACTTGTTGGGTTTTCATTCCCTTGTTTCTGCATCCTTGTCTTTTCCTTCTTCATTCTTTTTTTCACACTATATTGTACTTGCAAACTTTATTGTTTGTCCTGCTGCTCTCTCTTGCATATATTTTGTATCCTTTATCTTGTGCCTCAGTATCTATCTTCCCATCATTGCAACATTAGCTTTCTTAGCGTAAAAGTCTGCTCTTCTGCCTGTGCTACTTGTTATTTTATTTGGTTGGTAAAATTTGATTTTTGTGATCAGTTTGAATGGTTTCTCATGGATTTCCCCTCTAATGCTGAGATATTTTGTATTGGCAAATATGATTGCTTTGTTTGTGTACTGTATCTGAAAAACTTATTTCAATCGCAGGGGGCTCCGCCTTGCACTTTCTATGTGCGACATAGGGCATGCAAGTATGGGCCTACATGCAAATTTGATCATTCAGTGGGGACGCTGAGCTACAGTTCGTCTGCATCTTCGCTAGCTGATATGCCAGTTGTTCCCTACCCTGTTGGATCTTCACTGGCTACTCTAGCCCCATCATCTTCATCTTCAGAGTTGCGTCCTGAATTCGTTTCAGGGTCTAAGGATTCTTTCTCAACCAGAATGCCATCTTCTGAGAACACACCCAGTGGTTCTGTCGGTTCAATTTTCTCAAAGAGTGGGACTGTTCCTCGTTCTAATATCCAACTCTCTGGTCAGAGTTCTGCCCCTTCTAGTGGTAGCAGCAGCACAAGTCATGGCGGTGAGGCTCATAGTTCGGGCTAAGCAGAAACCCAAATGACATTCTTCATTATTCCTCCTCTGGATTAAATTTAATGAACCTTGGTATGTTTGCTTTTCTTGCACCCTCCAGGAACTTAATATATTCATGTACTTCCATTCCAGATAAGAGATTCCTTTCTCAGTTGTCAAAGTTCCATCTACTGGTCCAGCTATAGCCCACATTAGGTCTGATCTGCCTTGTGTTCATATAATCTGTCTGGCCAACTCTTTCATCTTGAATAAGTTAGCCATCCTCAAAAAGGTATACCCATTCCATACATACTTCACCTCTGTTTCCAAATAATCACAACAGGAAGCCCCTTCCATCAGGTAAACTGACATCTCTCTGTCTCCCTCCCTGGTTCGGAGCTGGTGTGTTTATTTATGCTCTGATCTTTTCAAAATGAAACGGATCAGTCAGTTCCACTTTGGTTACCCCTGTTTATCAGTGTGATCATGTTTTCTTTTTTCTTTTTTTTTTTCACTTAAGTTAGGAAACAAGCTTTTAATTTTGTTATTCTAAGCTTACCAATTCAAGTTTAGAAAGGAATTGGAAGATGATCTTGCTCCCTCCCATTTTGTTTAGAGTTTACTGTGAAAATTTAATTTCAGAAACTCCAAAGTGACTTCTCAGTGGTGCCCTATGTATTATAAGGACTTGGATATGTTGTGAGACTGGAATTGCTTAATGAGGGCTTATATACTTATTAAGTAGCAGCCCCTTTGACATTGTAGTCATTGATATAGAACCATCGCAAGTAAACCTTTAGGAATGTTTTTGAACTACGAAGCTTATAGATGTCCGTAGCCGTTTGACCAATTGCCTGCACTTCAAATGGTCATATTAAACGGTGTGTGGCTCTTAAAAGGTTTGTCACTTGAATGAAGAACGTGTGGACAAACGTAGGATTGTGAAATCTGATACCCTCCTTGGCACATTCAAGGGTTCAACCTACCTTGTAACGGTTTGGGTTAAACTCCCTTGCTATTGTACTAAAACATTTGTATGTAAGCACATGCTTTTTGAATCATTTCCCTTTGAAATTACCTTTACTTATTTGATTACATAGCTCAACCGAAGCGAGCCATGTGCAGGAGGGAAATTGGATCCATTCCATCCGTATAGGGGTGGTGAATGAGTTGGATTAGGTTTTAACCTTGTTAGCAAAATGTTCATATTTTTTCTTGTACTTAGTTTAAAATTGTGTAATGATTTTTTTTTTTTTTTTTTTTTGGGGGGGGGGGGGGGGGTT
>JAOXJP010090322.1:0-14699 GCA_025762735.1 Platanus orientalis | reverse complement strand
GTTGGTTGATGTTGCTAGTTGCTCAAAGTGGTGTGCTCTTTGTTGAGCTAGTTTGCCTTAACTACCCATAAGCTCCAAGCACTTAACTCTAGTACTCCTTGAGTTTAGCCAAATGTGATTTTCCTCTAGGGAAAGGCTCACCACAAGTTCTCCTCAATAGTAGTAGAATGGTATTCAAGAGGAAAGAAAGAAAGAGTAATTCTAATATATGATGTTAACTATTCAAGCTTAAAACTATTGGGGCAATGGTGTTTTTCACAGTGAGGGATGCTCTCAAAATAACAAACTTTGGAGCTCTCTTAAAAACAACTTGGAGTGTTGGATTTTTTTACCCTAATGGAAAAAGTTCCCTTTTAAAGAGGTGAGGAGCACCCAAGGCCTTTGAATTAGAATCTTTTATAAGAGATAACATTTTGGAGCCTTAGATTTTGAAACATGGAGTTCAAATTTTGAAAAACTTTCCTTGAAAATTGTGTTTCAATTTTGTTTCAAAATTTTCCTCGTAATTGATTGCTTGATTCACAATCAATTGTAGATCTCACCATCGATTACAGCTCACAATCATGCTTGCAATCGATTATTTGATCCTAAATCGATTTCGGGTCTGGGGATTTTGGTCTAAATCTGTTCCCCAACTGAGTGCCGGCTATGGGTTTTGGTCACTGGAGTCTTAGTCTACTACCAGATTTTGCTCGCAATCGATTGCGAGATTTGCAACCGGTTGCGCCAAAATAGATTGCTTGATTTGCAACCAATTGCAACTCCCAGATTTTCTACAATTGGTTTTTGGCATTGTATAAGGGTCTGTCCCTAGGCCTTTTTCCTTTGGTTTTGCGAGAGACCTATCACCACGTCTACATTGTTTTTAAGGTATTAACATGATATGTAATGCATGCTATATACCTTTCTTGGTGTGGCAAATCCGAGATAGTTTCTGGTATCTTCTTCAAGTCTTTGGTCCTTTTTGTCTTCATGTCTTAAACTTGTGAGAGCATAGGACACTTGCAAGATACATACCACTACAAATTTGACTATGGGATTGAGATACATTAACATTTGCCTTATTAGAGGTATTGAAATTGGGAATTTTATTCCTTATTTTTCTTTTATATTATTGAGTCTCCATTGAAGCCACGAAAGACAAAAGAACCTTTGTTGGAGACACCAAAGGGTTGATCGCACTCGTCGAAAACATCGGGTGTGGAATTAAGTGACCGAAAATCATTGAGAGTTGTATGTGGGTTTCTTAATTTACCTATGATAGTGGATACTATCATTAAAAATTAAGTAGGCTTGATTATGAGCTTTTGAGAGTGGAAGTAGTCCTAGATTTAGCCAAAGCACTATAAATTTGTTTCCTCGTATGTATGTTGTGTTTCTGATTTCTTGTTGATTGAATAGTTATACAAATTAAATAATTGATAGAATTCAATTAACACGTGACAACATAACATATCGATTGATTGAATTAATTGAAAGGAAATTGGGACAAATTGTTTATATTTGAAATTAAATAAATTCACGATTTATTTGTGATTGTCAATGTGCATATCTCTCTATTGCATTATAAAAATCAAAGTAAAAAATAATAATAGATTGGTGTTTGCTTTGAACCATAAAACATAAGTCTAGCTTGAACTGGGTGGAACTATAATTAAAATTAAAATTGATTGCAAATTGAATTGCATAAGTGATTATTCTTGTAATATCCATTTGCCTAGGTTGGCTACTTAACTACTGAAAATAAACAGGACACGAAACACCATATAGTTAGTTGTTGAAGGATTATGAATTTTCTCTTTACTAGTTCATAATTTGAATTGATTTAATAGTGCATTAATTGATTATTGAAAGTAATATTCATGATTCACCTAAATAATTCACTTGAGATATATATGCTACACATTTGAATTGAGTGTAAGTGAATTATAAACGTGTGTAGGATTACAAAGGCAAATAATTTACACAATTAAAAATGGAGGTAGATCCTATTCCACCTCCTTTAGGATCTAGTTAGGTGAAGACTAGAAATTACAAGTGGAACATAGTTTCTCAATTGCTAAATAATTAATAAAATGGTTATCTATTAATATTAAAATAAAGAAATGTTCAAACATGATGATCTGAAAAATAAAATGTAGTGATAATGTAGCTAATTTGTATAAGAGTAATAACTCTTTTAAGGTCAAAATTGTATATGAGAGAGTCTTTGATTAAATAAATTAAAAATAAAAATATAAAATATAAAAAATATTGAACTAAAACAATGTTAAGTCTTGTAGTACTGTTCAGCATAATTATTATATTGGTATACAATAGTACTAGAGAGTACTGTAATGTTGATGAGTTCTAATAGTATTTGTGTATTACTTAAGCTGGTGGAGAGAATTTCAAAAATCAACAAAGCAATGTGCAAAGTGATATATGTCAACCATAGAGGCATTGCCTTAGAGAAGGCAAGTTGTGAATTCAAATGGTTTAATGAAAGTGAATAGTTTAAAAATCTAGTATGAATTGTTCCTTTATGGATAAAAACATGTACAATAATAGTGTTATTACACTATGAGGACTAAGTTGCGAATGCTCGAGCAATGTAGAGTAACTTGTGTCAGATAGGGTTATATCCCTACATAGAGTCAGAGAGATGTACATCAAATCTTTTGACTATACCACTAACTAAAGGATTAGTGGATGAACATCGAGGGAGATGAGCTGAACCTTAGATTATGAGTCGATGGTGATGGTAACCCAACCTATGTGATTCGTAATCCCATTAGATTTATATGGGTAAGAATAAGTCATTAAGAGACTCGCTAGGCATTATCATTGTTCCATTCCCTATGTTATAGGCAGTGCCTACTACAATGTTTAGGGATGAGTATTTTTTGAATCTATAGCATATATGATGGTATCTTTATTTGCAATACATACTTGATGGATTCACCTACTTGAGTGTATAGGTGAGGCCACCTCCTATTAAAATTTAAAACTCATGAGCATCTAAGTATGGCCCATGGCCAAAATAGTGTCAATCCAATAGAATGGCGAAGATTATGGGTGAGAGATGTGGATGACATTCTCAGTTGATTCACAGTGGTGGAGTCTAGTTCATAGACTCGAGGTCCACCAAGCTTATGTGGGTTGTAGGGTGTATTTTCAAGAGTTGATTCATAGTCTTTGAACATCGATACCTCTTTGGTGTGTAGATATCTTTTATTGATTTATTTGTGATTTAAATATTTGCACATTTTATGTGTTTTACATGTATGACATGTTTTACGTGAGTTTGTGTTTAAAAGTGGTTTTAGATTTGATCTTTATTTGATTCAACTTTGAAATCATATGGGGGATTGTTATATTTGGAAGGCTTTTTAAAGATTCAAAACTAAACCTTGTGAGCGTATACGTGTGTTATAAAATTTATGTATGTGTACAAGTGTATTATTCTATTGTCTTTCCTTTATGGGGCTACCAAAAAAGAAAGCCCAACCATATCTCATGTTTTGGATCTTTCTCATAAAAGAAAAAGGTTTGCCGACGATAGAGTAGTGAAATGAGTTTCTTCTTCCTCAAGAAGAGGAAAAGCATACACAAATACAAGGGGTTGGATGCATTTTGGTTGCGATCTTAGAGGATTCGTACACCTTATTTGATACAAACACGCAGTAGAAATAGAGAGAGGATTTTGTCTCAGAGATTGAGAGAGAACAGTCCCAATTATTTGATGATTTCTTCTTTGATTTCATTGTTTTGAGTTTCTTGAATCTATATAGCAGTACTGTCTATGTCATTTATTTGTAAACCTTCATTGTTGTGCAAACCAAATAAGGGTTGTTGGTGCATTGCCTGGAGGTGGATGTCAAACCAAGCCACTACCCAAATAGAATCCAGTGAATCCACTTTCAAGGCAACGGATTGCCGCGGGAGGCACCAATGATAAATTCCCTAACCCATTCTTTGTTTATTTCGTTTCATTTATAGTTTTAACATCTGTTGAGTATATTTATATTTGTTGATGCCATTTAAATATCTACTGTGAACAAAAAAATTTGGTTACAATTCCCAATTTGGTATGAGGTTCATACGAAGTTTACATCAATTACTGCACAAATATTAGTTCTATATTTTATTTATTTTGATCTCTATTTCAGCATTCTTTATGTCCATAGATGAAATGTGAAAGACATGAACCTGAATTATTATGCAAAATTCTATCAATATGATCCCCTGAATACATGATCGCTTAAATAAATCAAATTGGCCTCAGCCACTTTCTTTGATTCCCGGTTGTCCTCAAGGTCTTGCTCCTCTTAAAGGAGCTTAATCTGAAGTTTATTCTTAAAACGTACAGCAATAAATGGAAAAATAGGATGTTGCCACAAACCAAATTCCCAACCCAAGCTTAGTTAATCCTAATATCAGTTTGAATTGGCCTCAGCCACTTTCTTTGATTCTCGGCTCTCCTCAAAGTCTTGCTCCTATTAAAGGAGCTTAATCTGAAGTTGATTCTTCAAACGCACAGCAACAAATGGAAACAAGGGTGTTTCCACATACGAAATTCTCAACCCAAGCTTAGTTAATCCTAATACCAGTTTGATATTTCAAGTCAAGCTCAGTAAATTGAGACCGCATCCTAATTCTTTACCTTAAATTAACAAAGTGAACTAATACTCAAATTTCAAGAAGATAACGAGGTGGACAAGCTACAAAGCGATTGGGGTTTTTTGGTTTTGAAAAGCAACAGAAAGCTTTATCAATAAAATGTCATATTTATGTTCTCAAACCATAATTTATCCAAAATAGTAAACTTCTAAAAAAAAAAAAGTAACAGGATCCTAATTTCACTTAAACCTGTTACCAAAGACATGAACTTGTAGAACAAATCTGGATTATGACTCCCTCAAAAATGCTAATAAAAAGTTACTAGAAGTAGAAAATTTTTAGTTAGTTCCAATACAAAGTGTGATATATGTGTTAAAAAATGAAAATAGTCCCATCACATGGGGACCCCTCGTTGAATCAAAATCTTATCAAGAAACGATGAAACTGTCCCATAAGCCATAACCATGTCAAATTGAATTAATTGATCTATAATTATTTAGTCGGGTGGGCATATCATTTTTTACCTTAACTAGTTAAGAAAGTAATTGAGATAAAATGAGAATTCTTGCTCTTATTTTGAATGTACTCATTAGCATTCAACGTTTATGGGTGAAAAATAGTAACCCCACTTAATTATATCACCCAACCAAAGACTTTGAATGACAAAGGGGACTTTTGAATGATTTCACTCCCTTCTTTCTTTCTTTTCCTGGTATGCAAAGATTTCTCTTCCATCACTGTCTTTGACATGAAAGATATCTTGTACGAGTTATATTTATAACCCACAAAGGCCCTTATTCTCAGTAGAGGTTGGGAATGAGAAAACATATTTGATCATGAGCTAGGTTCCATCATCATTCTTAACAGATCCTAACCTATTGTGTATTGATTTCTGACCCCAATGTATGGTATAACATTTAATCAATTTGGAGACCAAATATCTTAGGCATACCATAATTTTCCAAAGATGATGAGAAATCGTTCCATCCGAGGGACCATGCCCACTAGCAATTGCGAGCTCAGACTGGGCCTACGTCCAAAAAAATTTTGGTAACTTTAGACACAAACCCAGTTATATTTTTTCATGTCTTCACCTTCTACAATTCGCAATAATCAACAACATGGTTTTTTTTTTTTTTTTAAAGAAATTAAAGGCCATCATAACTGTCAATAATAGCGTTACAATGGTACAAGGGCAAACTCGTAAATAAAACTGATAAAGTCGTTATTATTTGTGTTTTCCATTAGAAATCACTATCTCATTCCATCGAATAACTTATTTTCAATCAAATCAAATATAAAATCGTTACATTTTGTAATAAATTATTATTTTATCTGATGTATATGATTTTGGAGAAGCCATAGAAGTCGTTATTAAATGTTCTCTTTTATTCAGACCAAAAAAACAAAAAACAAAAATGCTCTCTTTTATTGTGTGAAACTATTAACTCCTCCCCTTTGACGAAAAGTGATTTCATCTTATTACCAATGCACTAAACAACAAAATTGTTGTAAAATATTTATATATTAAGGATGTGTTTGGATCCTCAGAGTTGAAAGTTGCTCGAGTTTAGGAAGCGTAATTGACAATAAAGAGCATATTCGATATGCATTGGCTGTTAAAAGTATGAGTGTAATTCCTGAAATTCCATAGAGTTCAAACTTTGCCAAACTAGTTAGAGACTTAGAGCTCTTCTTAATCCCTATTAGTCGTGGAAGTTGGATTGGAGAGATAAAGATAGTGATTTTCTAGACAAAATCGATTCCGGTCAATGTGATCCAATGGAAAACAGATTAATCCCATGATGAATTGGATTCTAAGGATCCAAAACACAGCTAATTAAACAGTGGTAAAGTTAATACGACTTTCTTGTTTAGTCATGAAATTAAGGCCACTTTATTAACCGCGTGGTAAAGATTAATTAAGCTAATCCCAGGGGGTGTTTGATCGTGTATGGTGGCACTTTTCACATATGGGATAACATGTCAAAAGCACCTTCGCAAGTTTCCTTTTCTTTGCAAAAGAAATGTTTTTAACTTTTCAATGAAATGATTATTCAATCAAATCAAGCCATAGTAAAAAAGTGAGAACAAATAATCCGTTCTATAAACCCTATACAAAAGAACAATGTGACTCACATCATCATAATGGAATTCAATTGACTTAAGAAAAAATGACTAATATAATAAAAAAAGTACTAATTGATCATAATTGGTGATTAGAAATAATCCAACCAAATTACGAGCACAGCCAAAAGTGGATGCTCTTTAAAAGATTTCTCTCATCATTTCTCTTTAACAAGGAAGATTTTCTGTCTGACGGACTAAGAGAATAATAGATTGGATTGGTGGATCGCAATTCAATCCAATTACAGAGGATTTAGGACCCAAATATAAATCTGTGATGGTAATTGCAGGTATCCCCTCTCCAGGTAACAAGTCTTGGATTCAAACCCGATCAATAACACCCCCATTTTTCCCAGCTGTGTGTTGATAATGTGGGTCCCACACTAAAGGTGCGGCAGTCAACAGACCCATACAACCATGAGGGTAAGGAAAAAAATATGAGTAGTTGTGAAAGGGTAATGTGCAAGAGTTTGTGATGCGAAAGCCTTAATTGTGAGCATGTGAAAACCAAAAAAAAAATGAGAGCTTGGTGAGAAAACCCATTACAATTCTGACACGCACACTACTTCTATTGGGTTTGAATCATCTCTGGTCTGGTTGGTGAGATAGAGAGGTAAAGAAGGGTGTTATAGTAAATATACAGTAGGTAACCACCTATGTTGGATTTGTATTAACCGTTTTTTATTATTATTATTTTGATGAATGGATTTGTAATAGCCTGACAAGAGAGAGAAAGGGTGTCGAGTTATTATCCTCTCTAGATTTTTAAAGTTCAGTTAACGTTCAGCGAATTTCAGTGCTAAAAAAATCAACAAACTGAACTTTGCTTTTTCGATCAGTTTTGATTATTTATTTGCTACGTGTTAATCACTGATCTTTGGTACACGCTAATTGAACTTTAACAATCTGATGTAGAACAGATGACATAAGCAGTTTTGTGAGTTACATACAAGAAGGGCAAAAAGCTCTAGTAGAAATCATGAGCCCCAAGAATGAAATTGCGTGAAATTTGGTGAACTTAAGTGAAATTTCGCAAGGATCAAAACTCACTATGCCGTGAGCACCGCCACTTTTCACATAAATTCCTTCGTTGAGGCCCTCAAATCAACATTTTTACTATTTTAATAATTTCCCTTTTTGTTATAACTTTCTATTTAGAAGTCAGAATAAGATCCCGTTTGTTCTGGGATGTTTCTTAGTAATAATAGTATTTGATTTTGTTATTATTTCAATTTTTTCTATTTTTGGTAAAATTTACCAAATTAGCCTAATTTCGTGCCTAACACAGATTAGGGTTTCTTGTCTATATTTAAAGCATTGTAGCCTTTAAGGAAATTCAGGTTTTCATTAATAAAAGTTTTAGAACAAGTTTCTCTTCCTTGGTGAAGTTTAGGGTTTTTCCCAACAAAGGAGACAACGTGTTCTTCTCCTTGCTATTCCGTTGCGTCAATTAGTATCCTATCAAATACACTGGCACCATTCTTGAATTATTATTTTGATAAAAAGAAGACTGTGGGTGTTGTCATTGATTCTATCCTATCATCCTATGTGAAACGAGCTCTTGGGTGTTAGTGAAGAAAGAATTCTCTACTTTTTCGATGGATGATATGATGAGAGGATGGTTTACCTGCATATCTCTCCCTATGTATGAGCAGAGGGATGCTCATGAGTTGTGGACCCCTTCGGAGGATGGTAAGGTGAAGATTAATTTTGATGGGATGTCATTTGGCAACTCCGGTCCTATTGGGTTTGTGTGTGTTTTAAGGGACCATTAGGGAACCATCATTATAACGAAAGGAGGTCCGATTGGTGTGGTTGATTCAAACATGGCTGAAACGGTCGGCCTGCTTGAAGGGTTGAGAATCTTAAAAGCTATGGGCCATATGGGCTGCGTGATTGAGGGAGATTCTATGACGGTTATTAGCTGGGGTCAGGGTAGCTCGTGTAGCTCCTGGAGGGTGGCTCATTTCATTCAGGAGATCAGAGTGTTGGTGAGGGACACTCAAGCTCAGTTACTTCAAATTCCTTGTTCCAACAATGTGGCTGTGGATTGTTTGGCTAAATGGAGTGATAGGCAACATTCGGGGTTTTGGGGTGATTATATCCTAAGAGTGAGTTAGTGTTGAGTTCTTGGGTAGTTTGGCTGCAACTTTGGTTGTTTGCTTGTATTATTATGTTTTGTCTATTCTGTTGTTGCCCATTTATATAATTCAAGTTGTTCAAAATATATATATATATGTATTATTATTATTATTTTTTTTTTAACCTACATCTTGAATTTGCATTATGCCAATTTAATAAAAAAATTATGTGTTTTTTCAAAGCAATAGTTACAACATGTTGTTTGTTTGTTTGTTTTTTTGGATAATTGACAACAATTTTATTAATAAATACCAGCTACAATACTATTACAACAACATGAGCTAAAGCAACCAATCCTACTAAAAAGCCCACCGGAAATTCACTCCTTATGAATAGAGAACCCCAACCCCACAATTGGCCAATTTATCTGCCATTGAATTTTGTTCTCTAAGAACATTTACAAGTTTTATCCCCAAATTCGATGACAAGTCCCGAATCTCATTAATATAATTACCCAATTTCCAAACCCCATCACCAATGCCTTTCCCCCATCCAATAGCTGTTGAAGAGTCACCTTCTACAATGGTACCACAAGCTTCTATATTTTCAGTTCTGGAAGACCCACTAGCAGTCCAAAAGTTTCAGCCTTTATGGAATCATACTCACCTAACGGTCTACATATAACTTGAATGACAAGGCTGTTCGAATTCCAAATAACACATCCAAACCCACCTGGCCCTGGGTTTCCTTTGGATGCACCATCAATGTTTAACTTAAGGGATCCTTCTTTGGGTGGAATCCACTGTAATGGTATTGATTTAATCCTTCTAATATTCATGGTAACTGAGGTGATCCAGTCCATCTTGAAATCATCAAGATAGACGTCTTTTTACTCCTTTGTGATGAGAACCCAAGTAGCCATTTCCCTTATATAGAATCCACGATCTCATGTTGGCTTTTACTTTTTCCTTCAAATATTCGACCATTCCTCTCCTTCCATATGCCCCATAAGATACCATACACCAAACATTGCCAAAAAAATTCTCCCACAAGGAGGACCCCAGCTGGGCCATTGAGAAATCATCTCAATGGTTGACTCCGGCATTACCCATGACCGATGAAGACTTCCAAGAAAAGTAATTCCAAATAATCTAAGCAAATGCACGATGAATAAAGATGTGACTCGCTGATTCGCGATCAGCTTTGCATAGAATGCCCCAATTTGGAGAGAGGGCCATGGATGGTCTTCTACATTGAACCGTGTCCATAGTATCGATGTGTTCAAGAGTAGCTGTCCAAACAAATGCTTTGACCCTTGGGGGCATAGGTGGAGACCAAATCCTTTTAGATGGGAACGAAGATGGTACAAGTGGCAAGTTCAAAAGAGCCATGAAGAAAGACTTTGAAGAAAATCGACCTGAAGACTCAAGAGTCCGAACTCTTTTGTCCGGAATTACGTTAGATATGAATTTTTCATTTAGGCTGGGGAACAGATTTTCTACCAACTCGATTTCCCATTTGAATAAATTCCTAGAGAAAGGTAGATTCCAATCTAGACTTGTTTGTTTATTATCTTTCACATAAGAAAAGAGGAAATTGTTTGAAGTTAAGAAAGTGACCGATGATACAATAGGATAGGAGAGAATCATATAAGTAGAAGTTGGTAAAACAAATTTAGGTATAACATAGAAACAAACCAGAGATGCAGTAGTACATGAGAAATTTGATATCTATCCTTAACTTGATCCAATTAAATTCCAAAATAAAATAAAATAAAATAAAGTAACCCAATTTATCTTTGTCTAAATTAACCAAGAATCAGTAGATAACAGAAAGGTTTAGATGCAGATAGGAGACTGACGTACGCGATTAATGTACTGTCCAAAGGTATTTTACGTCCTTGCTACTTGTGCCCCAGTGCTCTAAGGTCTTTGTTGGCAACTACCCATAAGATCCAAACAGATTGTGGCCTATGTTGCTAGCTCTCACGAACTGCAGGTCTAATTGAGTTTGCAGATTTCCCTCACTCAGAAAGTCATTAAAATAAGTAGAGAAAGACTTGAAGAAAAATACATTGAAGCATTAGAGATTCTCGTTTGTATTTTAGGTTCTTAAGGCCTGAGAAGAGAATGAAGCAATGTTATTAAGCAACAAAAAAATCTTTAAAAAGGTGAAAAACAGAAAAATAAATAGTATTAAGTAATGTGAAAATAATAGATAAGGTCATGGTTAGTGGTTGTAAGCCCATTCCCAATGAAGGTTGATGATAGATTAAAAAGAGGACAAAAGAGTCGAATCCGAATGGGGAAAACTGTAAAGCACAGTGGGAAACTTTCCAAAGCCACGACAGTAGTCAAAATGTGTACTGCAGGTATTACGTGTCTAAGCACCTCCACTACTGCATTCCAATGATCATGTCTTTTTTTTTCCTTTTAAGTCCTAGGTTATTTATGATTAGCCTTCTTACAACATAAGTTATATATGGTATTGTTTAGGTCATAAATATACATCAGATTGTCAGTTGTATTCTAATTGAGATGCACCATCTCCTTGTTAATGTAAAATGTTGTAGTTGTCAATTCTATTCCAATATGTAAAGTATATGATGTAAGTAGTGGTCAATCTTGTAGTCTTACATGTTTGTAATTACTTGTATACATTGAGTCATGTAAGTCCAAATCAAAGTCTAGGAGAAACTTTGGAAGGCAAGACACATTCTTCAAGACTGGATGAGAAAGGACTACAAAGGCATTGAAACTGCAAAGTGAAGATCTTAAAGATGTCTCAAGCTCTATTCACAATACTTCAAGAGCCTACCTTGAGCTTCATAGGTAAATGGACCATTCAAGGCTGGTTGGTAAGTCGCATTCATGGGTTAGACTAAACCAAAGACTGTAGGCAGTATCTAGAGACCTTTTCCATGAATCATGGGTGAAACCCAAGTGGTTGCCTTAGAGAAAAATGAGCTAAAAAATAAAAATAATGCAGTGAAGTAAGTTGCAAATCAATTCCTAGAGCACATTGATAAGAAGAAATCAAAATTGGTCATTGAACTTTGAACGACCATAACCTTTTATTCTTATGTCCGATTGTGACCCACAAGTACTCAAAACGACCGGATCGACAATCTCCATGATGTGGTGGTAGAGTTCGATCGATCAAACATAATCTTGATCAATCGAACTTGCGTAATTGATCGAGATTGAAGTTCGATCGATTAAGTAAAATGTTGTTATGGACCCTGAGATTCTTGATCGATCGAACATAAATCCGGATCGATTAAGTGGCGCACAAAAGGAAAAATTCCCAGAATAACTCGTCCAAACGGCTCTATTTTTTACCATTGGGAGACCTTTGAATAAGGGTTTTCTCACTTTATAAATATGGAAGAACCCCCAATGGTTTGGATATGAATTCCTTATGAAAACCTTATGAAATTATGTCCATTCTGAGCCAATACTTGCAAATTCTATGAAAAGTTTGGGAGGCAACCATTAGGAATGACCTTGGAGTTTTACACACTGGTAAATCCAAGTAAAGTTCGTCAACTTTAGCTTTCTTACCCATAGTTATACATTGGAAAGCTCGAAGAGAAAGTAAATGAGTCAAATTCATTTCTATATTCTAGAAGAGGTCTCTCCAACAATTGTGGGTACTATAGTCACATCATCCTAAGAAGAGGTGACCCAACAATAATAGAATTTTTGCAATTTTTCTGGATTCGTAGCCTTCACAGGAGCCATTGAAGACGGATTCTCAAGCACCTGTCAAAGTCATCGGGTGTGGGTTCGTGAGCACTTGCTGAAGTCAACAAGTGTGGACTCTTTTGCTCTCACCGAAGACAATGGGAACAGATTTTCAGGCGCATCCATTAGAGCCACTGGGTGTGACTTATAAAGCGAGTGGATTCTCATTGAAGTTGTAAGTATTTCAAGTTGTTAATTACCCTCTGATGGATGAGAGAATTAATTAATAAAATTAACAAGCTTGGGGAAGAGCTTTTAAAAGTGGATGTAAGCACTAGCGGGTGGCCGAACCTGCTTGTGTCATTTTTGTGGTTGTGACTTGTATTATTTTAGTCGTTTGTTTTTAGTTCATTATATGATAAATTCAAGCATAGAAACACTCGTTCGATTTTTTTGAATTAAATTCATTAAATAATCCTCTACATAATTGAGTTATTCAGTTTGGAATCTTTAATGAAATTACTAAAATTTGGGCTAAATAGTTTTAAAGATCCTATTCACCCCCCTCTAAGGATCATTTGGATATCGATCTTTATAATTTCACTCCTTTATTTTCTCTTATTTATAATTGAGTTCAAATCGTGAATTGCTACAATCTTCTCTTGCAATCAGGATGACACCAATATATATGCTTAGATTACAAGTTTATCGTTACTTCCTCCACATTGTATGATATACTCAAATTGCATCTCAGCTACTCAATACATTACAGTGATTTGTTGAGTTTATCAAACAAATGTTTACAGGACTGCCAAATCCCTTAGCCTTCTTCAACTGGTAAGCTTTCCCAACTTCTCATTGAGGGAAAAAGCCTTGGATGTGTAATATAAAGATATAATGATCACCATGAAGAAAGAGATTTTTCAAATTTTACTCAAAGTGGAGGACATCCTTGATTGGATCGAAGTTCCCTTTGTGATAATGTGTTTTCACTTTATTGAGGGCATTTGATTCTTTGATCCTAATCCCATCTTTTAGTAATGGTATTAGGGGCATTTATGTTTTATATTTGTCATTGTTAAGAATTATCACTTGGTTTACCTGCAAGCAAAATGGAAGAAGAAGAATAAGAAAAAGGAGAGAAGAGAAGAGATGAGAGAAATAGAGAGAAGGGTTAATGAGTGAAACGTATGAGTAGGGTATACTCATACGTTGGTATTTATACCAACACCTTTATTAATACACCGTAATATGGGTATACAATACCCTTATGACATAGATACCCTTACACTATTCAACACTCCCCCTCAAGCTGAGGAATAGATATCAATCATTCCCAGCTTGCTGATTAAAGACATGAATTGCACTCCCCTAAGTCCCTTGGTAAATACATCAGCAAGTTGATGTTTGGTTTATCTGTATAGAATGCATATATTGCCTTTTTGTATGTAATCCTTCATAGAATATCTATCAACTTCCACATGTTTAGTCTTGTCATGTTGTATTGGGTCATGAGTAATATTTATGGATGCTTTATTGTCATAGTATAGACTCATAGAACCTTGCACTGGAAACCCTACTTTAGTTAGCAACATTTTGAGCAATAAGAATTCACAAATCCCATATGCCACCGATCAGAACTCAACCTTTGCATTGGACTCGGCAACCACAAATTATTTCTTACTCCTCCAAGTCACCAGGTTTCCTCCCACAAATGAGCAATAACCTGAAGTGGATCTACGATCTGTCATTAAACCTGCTCAATCCACATCAGTGTAGACTTCAATATGAGAGTGACCATGTTTTTTATATAGAACACCTTTTCCTGGGCACCCCTTTAAGTACTAGAATACTCTATATACAACAATAACAACAACAAATAGCCTTTTCCCAACTATTTAGGGTCGGCTATACCAATCTTGTTTTGCCATTCTGCTCCATTTAGGGTCATATCTACTGTTAAATTTCAAGCTGCCATGTCCCTCCTTACCACTTCAACCCAGGTCAATTTTGGCCTTCCTTTAGTCCTTCTAGCACCTTCAACGTGCATTGTCTCACTCCTCACTGGTGTAGTCATTGGTTTTCGTTGCACATGCACAAACCATCTCAATTGACTTTCCCTAATTTTATCACCTATTGGTGCTACACCTAAGCTCCCACGAATGGATTCATTCCTAATTCTATCCTTTCTAGCCTTGCCAC
>JAOXJP010090301.1:0-14700 GCA_025762735.1 Platanus orientalis | reverse complement strand
TATATATATATTCCAAATCGGCTAAAAAGTTTTGTAAATTTGCCAAATAATGAGAAAAGATATTACCTATATTGGATTTTTTAAGTGAAATTGTAAAAAGAGAGATAGTTAGTTATCAATTAATTACTTTAGATGTTTCCTTTTCTACTCATGAGTACATCAAATCTAATTTGCCTTTTATGTTTCCCTCTCCTACCCCATCTCTGTCTCTCTTCTTATCATCGACGATTTACAACCAATGGTCACCGTAAGTCATACTTCAAAACCACCATGACAAGTTTGCATGCACTTGTTAAAAAAGGAACTTCAACTAATGGCATAATGTGTGGTGTCCAATATGACTGACCATGTTCACTACTTCATCTCCTTCCTCCAACCGCTTTCACAGTAGAGAGAGAATGTATAGGGATGTAATGGGATAGAAATGAGTTAAGAGTTGATGAATTGGGAGTAAAAAAGTTATTCTATTTTACAAAAATAATTTATTTTACCTCATTATTTTACAAAGTTTCCAAACCTTTAATATATAACAAGTGTTCCTGTGTAGCTTAGATGGTTAGAGTGTTTTGGTATAAACGAGGTCATAACTCTGATTCTTATTAAAAGTAACATTGTTTCTCAAAAGATACTAGAATTATTGATCGGTCTGACCCAACCCAAGGCCAATCGGGCTCAAACCTAAGTATTTAAAAATTTTCGGGCCTAGGCCCAGCCAATACTCACCTCTAGCTATAAGTATAACCTAGCCCAAAGTTTATAAAAACACCCACCTTTGTGTCTAGGGTAGTGTCCAGGACACCATGGGCGATCATATGGAATAAAATGTACATTTCATACACAAAAAATACATCACCTACCCATTTTATTCCATATGATGGAGAGTGGATTGTATCCGTTCCTCTTATCCTCTGCACCCTGTCAGGGAGAGGGCACATCAACGCCAACAAGTGATTTTCACATTTTGGGGGGGTGCATTTCACTTGTCGACACTGATGTGCCATCCCCCTGATAGGTGCAGAGAGGAGCAGAGGATAAGAGGAGCGGATACAATCCACTCTCCATATGATGTCCCCTGGTGTCTTGGACACCAAATCCTGGATAAAACATCCTTCCCCTTAATAAAGCCTAAACCCTAATACCTTCTTATCCTCTCCCACACTCGTCACTGTCAACCTCTCTCAATCTCTCTCTGCTCAAAAGATTTGATAGCAACCCAGTGTTGTAGAAAGCGTTGCAAGCTCAGAGAATCAATGCGATAGCCATTCAGGTGTTATCCATGCCCCCGGGAAGTTCCCACCAAGGAGTGCCTTGTTCGTAAATACATTGATCAGCGGGTTATCATTTACAAAGTTGATATGCTGCTTGATTGACATAGGCAATGATAGAATCAGTTCAAATTGGGGGCCCAGTCATTGGGGAGATGTTATGAGGGCATAAGGATCTTGCTTTAGCTTTTGGACAAAATCCATCTCGTATAGCTTTTGAGCTACCTTAACATAAACAGCTTCCATCTAAGATGTGTTCCATGATGGCTGCAACTTCGATTTGGCCCAGGTGATGCTTCAATTTGTGAGTCAGATGGTCTGTGAAATATTATTTCCCTTACATAACTTCAACAAGCTAGACCCCACTATGGTGCCATTAACAAGAGCAAGATCCTCCGAGTTACGATTGTAACTCGAAGAAACCACCTTCAATCTTAGGAAGGCGGAAGACCTCTGTGACATCAAGCCATTGCACATCAAGTCCCATGGACATGGAATTGGGCCAACTAGTCAAGAGCTTGGCGATGCATGATAAGGGGATGACATTGCCATATGCATTGATCGTGCCTTTCAGATGCGAGCATGGGGTGATATTGTGATTGAGGAATTTGGAAATGGCTTCTAGGGTCTCAAACCGGATGCTTTTGTATCCTCAGAGGAGGATGTTGATCCTCACCAGCAATACTTTACACATCATGATCTCGCATATTTTAAATTTTGTAAAACCAAAATTGCTGAGTCCAAAGGATTGGGGGGGCATATATGAGCCCAAATTTTACGTGAAAAATGTTCAGTTCAGGCAGTCCGAACTTGGCCCGAAGCCTGTTGGTTTTAAAATTGGTTGAGTTCAGGTTTAGTGTATTGAGCTCAAGTCGAGTTCGGTCACATGAAAAATATTTTGGGCCAGGCTCAACCTCAGCCCGGTCTGATTGGTAGCCCTAGTTTAAAATATAAGGTTCAGGCAGATGCCATTTCCTCGTTTAAGAGAAACAGAGCATCTGCATTACCCATTTTGGTGAATCTCCTAAAACTTTTGATCGCCAGTCCATTGTGAAAACTTGAAAATACTAAGAAATACAGAGCAGAAGAAAGCGGAGGCAAAAATGAAACAGAAACAGATCAGGTCTCAACTGAGACCATCGAATATATTTATAGCCGTCATCTTCTTTATGTTACAGTTATTAGATTGTTACAATATATATGTGACACGTGTTACAGTTTGTTATGACTAAGATCACTAAGCTACTTCCATTACTACTTAACATCCCCCCTCAAATTGAGCATCGAAAGTATGCAAAGTTTGGACCTAAACTTGTAAAATTTTGGAGGAGATAAAGGCTTTGTGAGGATGTCTGCTGATTGTTCTTCTGAAGGAATATATTGAACACGAAGAACCTGTTGAGTCACCTTTTCTCGAATGAAATGGTAGTTGAGTTTTATGTGCTTCGTCTGAGCATGGAAGACTGGGTTGGATGGTAAAGCAATAGCAGAGGTGTTATCACACCAAACAATTAGCAATGATTGCAGGGGTAGTTTAAGTTCAGTCAGCAACATTTTGAGCCAACACATTTCAGCAGCAACTGAAGCAAGACAACGGTATTCCGCCTCTGTGGAAGAACATGATATTGTGGATTTTTTTTTGTGAGAACCACATTATAGGATTAGATCCAAAATAAACACAAACACCACTAGTGGACTTCCTATTCGAGATATCCCCAGCCCAGTCTGAGTCCGAATACACTTCAAGAGTTTACGGATCAGGTGAGTAATGTAATGCAAATATAATAGTGCCACTGATGTAGAGTAAAATACGCTTTACTGCTTGAAAATGAGATTCCTTGGGTGCGTGCATATTTTGACAAGCACTATTGACTACAAATGATAGATCTGGACGTGTAATGGTTAGGTACTAAAGCGCCCCAACAAGTCGTTGATAGAACATTGGATCTAAATATAAAGGATCTGTACAAGGATCAATTTTCTTGATAGACACAAGTGTTGTGCAAGGTTTATAATCAGCCATCCCTGCTTTTTGTAGGAGTCTAAGAGCATAAGCAGCTTGTGAGAGAGCAATACCTTGAGCTTGTGGAACCAGTTCAATACCCAAGAAGTGCTTCATAGCTCCCAGATGACGCATGTCAAATTGAGCGTTGACAGATTGTAACAACTAACCGAGAAGTACTGTATCATTGCCTGTAAGTTATATGTCATCGACATATACTAATAATATAGTGATCAACTTAGTAGAGTGACGGACAAAAAGAGAACAATGGGTCTGGCAAAGATGAAATCCATGAGTAATGAGGAATTTGAAAATTTTGGCATACTAGGCTCTTGGAGCCTGACGAAGCCCATATCTAGCTTTCCGTAATTGGCATACGTGTTTAGGAAAAGAAGGATGTACAAATCCCTGTGGCTGAACTATTAAAATGTCTTCAGCTATTTCTTCATGCAAAAATGCGTTCTTCACGTCGAGTTGGTGGATTTTCCAGTTGAAATGGAGAGCAATGGCGAGTACAAGTCTAATGGTGGTCATTCGAATTACCGGGCTGAATACATCGGTGGAGTCGAAACCAGGCTATTGATTAAAGCCTTTTGCAACAAGTCTTGCTTTATAGCAAACTATCTGACCATTGGAATCTCACTTAAGCTTGTAAATCCATTTACACCCAATCAGGCGTTGATCAAAAGCCAGAGGCACTAGTTTCCAAGTCCCTTGTTTCAGTAAAGCATTGTACTCCTCAGACATAGCATTGCACCATTTTTATTTTATTTTGCATCTTCTGAATAAATATTCAGTTCGACCTCTTGTACCAGTTGAGTTTGTAAACAAAGTTTCCTAATTGGTTTTGAAATACCAAATTTGGATCTGGTCACCATAGGGTGAATATTCAGGTTAGATCTAATCCTGGTGTCGGAATATAGGGTATGTGTCTCAGGACGGGTAGTAGACATGTCTGTTTGTGAAGAATTAGAAGAGTTTTTAGTCGGGTCAGAAATTAGATCGTCAGGCAAGGAAGATGATATGCCGGGTGAAGAAAATAATGTCTCAGATGAATAAGACGAGTTGGTTTTGTCATCTAACAGATGAATGTTGGGATGCCTGGTGGATGGTGAGATATCATGTATAATAGAAGGTGAATGGGGCACATCCTCATTAATTAAAGTTTGATCCAATGGTTGCCTTAACAAGTTAAATGGCAAAGTCTTTATATCTCGTCATGTATTGTTCAGAGAGACAGAGTTTCCATTCGCCATAGTGCAGTCGACACAGTCAATACCTTCACCACTTGTTCTGGGTCTTGATCCAAACTATATGTTACCTAAGCCAAGCTTGATGACTTCATTAAATTCAGGTCAATGTCAGTTGTTGGATATCACTACTAATACTATGTTAAAAAGTTTGTCGTCAGTTCAACATCATTCTAATATTGAATGATCAACACATGTGCCATTTAGTATTCACAACATCAACATCATTCTAAAGCATCCTCATTAACTAAAGTTTGATCCAATGGTTGCGTTAACAAGTTAAATGGCAAAACACATGTATCCTTTAGTATTCACAGCATAACCAATAAACATACATCGTCTGTAACGTGGATCTAGTTTGATGTTTGTATATGGTCGAAGCTAAGGGTAGCGGGTGCATCCATACACTCTCAAAAAATGTAAGTCAGGATCAGTTTTAAAAAGTTTAGAGAAAAGGGCCTGGCCTTGTAAAATTGGTGTAGGTAACCGATTAATGAGATAAACTACTATCAATACAGCTTCACCCCAAAACAAATGTGGCAAAGAAGCCGTCTGTAATAAGGCTACTCTTGTTTCAATAATGTGTTGATGCTTCCTCTCGGCAATACCATTTTGTGATGGCGTATATGGACAAGATATCTGGTGAGTAATTCCATGTTGTTTAAAGTAATCTACAAATGATTTATTCACAAACTCTCCTCCACCATCAAACCGGAAAATTTTAATGGAAGTAGAGAATAGATTTTCCATTTGGGTTTTAAATTGGCAAAATATAGGAAAAACATCTGATTTCTTTTTAAGTAGGTAAATCCAAGTAAAATGAGAAAAATCATCTATTAGGATAAAATAAAGCCAAAATCCTGAAGTTGTGGGTGTAGTGGAAGGACCCCACACATCTGCATGTATTATATTAAGAGGTAGATTTGATATTGACGAAGAGGAAGGTAAGTGTTATCTGTGAATCTTAGCAAAATTATAGTTATTACAAGACTTAAAAGAATCATTGGAAATGTGCAATGTTTTTAGAACCGATTAAAGAGTATTAAGAATTGGATGTCCCAGTCGGTTGTGCTAGACTAGGCTTTCAAGTTTGATACTATGATGAACTACTGGAGAAGACTAAACCTTTCAAAAATTAGGTAAGGGATAAATCCCATTGTTACTACACCCTTGGAAGATCAGTTTCTTGGACTGATTGTCTTGGACATAATATTTGTTAGCATTGAACGAAATAGAACAATCATTATCTTGAGTAAGTTAATTAACAGATAGGAGATTGGTGGGAAGATGGAACGTGTAAGATATTTTGTAGTTTTAAAGCATGACAGGGAGTGGAAATTACTCCAATACCTGTGTTTTGAACGGACAGTAGCTGGCCATTCCCAATGGCGACCTTTGTGTTCCCTGTATATGGTGCATGAAGTGAGAGGTTACCAATGTCTGGCGTTACATGACTGCTTGCTCCTGTATCCAAATACCACATTGGATTCAGAGCTTGAGTTGGATAATAACCACGAGTATTCAGTCCCATAGTTGAGGTGTTTTGAACATTAGAATAATTTGGTGTTGTAACAAGGTATGCTGTTGGTGGCATTCAAAGCGAAGACGCTTAATGCTGAACAATTTGATGTTGAGTGCTCGTAGATCATTGAAAGCTAGGATTTAATCTGTGATAGCATTCAAATACGGAATGACCAAGCTTCTGGAAAATATGACAATAAAGTCTGGATTTCTTCGAGCTACCTAAGCCTTTGTTTCGTTCAAATTTGTCACCACGATGAACAAATCTACTAGATGATTGACTGGTAGCAGAAAAAGTTGTCGCAACAGTGTTGGAGTTAGGAGTATTTTCATTATTCTGAATCTGTAGCTACTGTTCTTCAACAACTAACATATCAAGTAATTTGGCCAAAGGAATTCGTTGTGAATGAGTCCTTACAACCGTTTTGAATGAATTGTATTATAGTGGAAGACCGTTCAAAACATGAATCACTATGTCCTCCTCATCAACTGGAGCATCAATATCAACCAACATGTCAGTGATGGCCTTGATTTGTTGAAAATAATCTTTAATGGATGTTGAGCCTTTCTTTGCATTCTGAAGTCGACACTTAAGTTGTAGAATGCTTAACCTAGATAGAGACAAGAAACGTTTCTCTAGAGCGATCCAGGCCTCGCTTGCAAATTCAAGATTTAAGTATGTGTGGAAGAATATTCTTCGAGATAGAAGCATACAAACAACTCAAACGTTGTTGATCAAGGATTTTCCAATTGGAGTATTTGGTATTTGGAACAGAGTTACCATTTGAATCCAATACAAATTTAGATGGAGATTTCGAAAATCCATCCAGAATCATATTCAGTCAATGAGCACTTTTTGCAATAACGAATTTTGCTTTCCATATGAGATAGTTATCTGATTTGAGTTTTATTGTAAGCAACGAAGAGAGATTTTAGATGAAATTTGGAAAAAATAGGAGAAGAGGATGTGGACCTGGATACTGAAGAAGGAAAAGAAGAGGAAGAGGATGATGTAGCAAAGGGAACATAGGTATTCAAAAAAGAGGGTGCCATGATAGTTGCATATCTGAGATTTCGGAGAATCAACGATCCGTTCTTAATTACAAAGTAGAACAAAAACTAGATCTTGAATCTATCATAGTTGATGAGAATAATCTCTAATCACTACCAGCGATCGAGTTAAGAAGTCGATATTTGTTGAAGATGATCGAGTTTGATGACGTGAGTCTTGATTCTCACTCTAATACCATGAAAACCTGAAAATACTGAGAAATACAGAGCAGAAGAAAGCAGAGGCAAGAATGAAACAAAACCAGAGCAGGTCTCAACTGAGACCATCGAATATATTTATAGCCATCATCTTCTTTATGTTACAGTTGTTATGTTTTTACAATATATACATGACACGTGTTACCGTTTGTTATGACTAAGATCACTAAGCTACTTCCATTACTACTTAACACATTGCCCATGTTAACATCCTGTTATAGATTAAGGCTTTTGTCATCTAGTGACATCGATCAGCCCTTACTTGGTGACACTTTGTAAACTTTCCTAAATGATGAAACCTGAGTTTCTACTACAATTGTGACCTTGTTTACAGTCTGTTGCAACAACCTGGTCCTAAGCTTTGTGGTGTCAATTTGAGCATTGGGAAGGTAAAGGAAGGTTTGAGCAACAATGAGTGTGGAGACCGACTGCCAATTTGAGGCGAACAAGCGGGGCCATGCAAGGACTTAAATGCCTGGTCACCATACCCAACTGTTGTAACAAACATAATTGAAAGGTAAAATGATTCCAACCATCCAAGCCTCTCTACAAAGTGCATTTCACCCATACCAGGATGACAACCCCCAATGCCAACGCCACCTTCAATTGAATTCAGACCACCCCTTCTTCACATCAATAAAATAGGATCGAGCATCATGCCCTCTCCATCTTTGACAACGCTCAAAAGCAAACTCTCCTACAAATTGAGCACATAATTGATCATCCCAATAAACAAAAAGTCAATGAATCCAAACCCAACCAAGACAAACATAATAAAAAACAGCTTGGTTGCCATCATTTTAGGGGTGATGTCACAATACCCAATCTTGTACATGGTGACAATACAAAAGTAGATCATGTCCAAGATGGGATGGATCTTGGCGGCTAAGAAATTCACGTGATTAAATGCATATACAAGAATGCCAAGCGATAGATAAATGAGGAGAAGAACGAAGGTTGGACAAACGATCGACAAAGAAGCAAATTTGGGTTTGGGGAAGGACAAGTGATCAAAGTAGCTGATGACGACCATGGCAGGGGCCGTTGTGGAACGATGGAGATTGGTCTTGGTCCGTGGGAGAGTGGGATCAATGAACCAAGATTGGTTGTCTTGATGGAAGTTTGAGGAAGAGAGAAAGCGAATGGCCTAGAGATTCGAGTTGTCTCCCATGTCACAAAATTTATCGGGTGGCCTTGAAACTTGTGCAACTAACTCAAAGATTGAATATTACTTCCACCAGCTCTATCTCTGCCAACACTATTACTCCTCCCGTTTAATCACAGGATAAAAGAGAAAGCTATGCATGATGAGAATAGAGAAGGATTTGCATTTAGGGATTCAATTTCCATATATTTTACTGAATTAGGGGTAAAAAAGTAATTGTATATAAAAAAAATCCGATTCATGTACTATTTTATTTTACCTCATTAATTGGCAATTTTGCCAAACCTTTGAACCAATTTGGCAAATTTCACTATTTAAAACTCCAGCTAAATTTAGACAAGAGTAAAAATAAATAAAAATCGTGTACATGTTACATTGTAGAAATTTGTTACAGTTTAACTTATTATAGAGGATATTGGCTCCCAAAATAGAGCTAGATGTACATAATCCAGGATACACCTCTCAAGCATGCAGGTGAGTATGTCTACTCCACTCCACCTAGGATTTAATCTTGCTCACAAGATATCCTATGATGGCTTATGACGCATATGTATCCCAAAAAAGTGAATTGTCACTTTTTTAGGGGTACTTTTGCGTCGCAGACTGTCATATGAAGGTCTTATGAGTATGAGAGGATCTTCCCCCGTCTAGTCATAACTCACATGTACAACTTATTTTATTTTGGATTTGAATACAAAATAAAATTAACTTTTTAAAATGGAAAAATTATAAAACCTTTATCTTCCTTTCTTGTTTTGTTTCCCCTTCCATTGCAAGCTTCACTCTCTCTCCTCTCTTTCATCTTTAATGTATGGAGTAGAGAAAGAAAATGTGCATTCGAATGGTCCATTTTCTTCGACACTAAGTCATCAATCTTATATATCCACACCCTTTAGTTGTGCTTCTTCTCCAATAATTAGGCAAATATAATGCAAGAAGCATCATGCTTCAGTCATCTTTCTAGGCTACAGATCCATTTAAAAATTATCTACCTATGAAGGAAGATGATTATGTTGATGCCATGCAAAAACTAAAGTTCCTTATTATTGCCAACTTACAAAAGATTGAAATTTTTTCAGCAATAGCTCTAAAATATAAGAGAATGGGTTTAAAAAATTGTTCTCTCGATGTATTAAATTTGAACCCTTATCAGAAGCATCTTCATCTTTATTAGCTTTTAATTTCATCACATCAGAGTTTTCTTCTTGATCTATACCAGTTTTTTTAATAAATCCACCTCATTGAACTCATGTTGTTTTTTCTTCACAGTTAGGTCATGGTTAAGCCAAATGATCTTCAATCGGCTTCAACATCTCAGAGGAGTATGTGCTCACTAGAAACACATATAAGCCTATTGTGGTGCAATGTTCACAAGAGTTGTAGCAGTTATCACATTGTGTCACAATTGTCTAATCAATTGAACACTCAAAGAGCATTAATGACAAGTTTACTAATTTTAGAGAAAAACAATTGGAAGGCTGCTAGGGTAGTGTTGGTTAATGTCTTGAATTCAACTTAAGATGTAACTCGGATGATGATATGGAGAAAAACCCAAATATGGACCATTTTTTTACCCGTATTCTTGAATCGATTTGGGCTCTAGATCCAACATGCGGAGAATAGGGTTTTGGGGTTTATATTAGGGTTTTCTTGATTTTCATGCCACTATACTATTTATTGTAATCTCTGTTTTTTTATCATAGTGAAAGCTCTCTAGCCATTTTTGCCCATAGACATAGGCTTCAAGCCGAACCACGTAAATTGTCTTTTTTTGTGTGTGATTGTTATTTGCATTATTTTCTTTCTTCTATTTTGTTGCATACGATCCCAAATATAGGCTTTCTACACAACAGTTAGGAAGTCTTTGGTTGCTTGAATCCAACCTTATTCTCATTAACCGAAAAAGAGAAGCAATGTTTTAATTGAGCCCGTGTTAGAATTGATCATAACAAAAGGCTTTGTGATCTTAAGCATGTTATTTTACTATATAAATTTTTTACAACATTGTCTATTGCCAAAGTATTCAAACATCGACGATGTCAAGCTTTAGCAATTTCCTATAATCGGGATAACCCTCATAAACCCTAAGATGAGGATGTGTTAGCTCTTTGGAAGACCTGGATCTCAATGTAGTTTCTCTTGCTTGGATTAACATTTAAGATCTCTCTTAGGTTGATATTTCTTCCCATAATAATGAAGAACTATAATAATCAACCTCTCATTTTCTACTCCACAAGCAACTTATTGGTAAAGAAATTCTTTTGAAGAAGATGGTTTAAGAAATAGCTCCATGGATGATAAAATCAATAATAATGGATGGTCTTGTCCCAATCTGGAGTGGGTGAATGAGCTCATCATGTAGATGACAACCTTATCATCAAATTCTATACCTTGAATTTGTTGATTTTGATCAGTGGTGATAGAAGTCAGAGAAGAAGATAGAGACGAGGATGTTGATGTAGTATGTTGTAAATTCCATGAATCGTAAAATACAAAGGCATATAAAGTAGGGCATGAGAAAAGTCATGTTGAAATCTTAAAAGATCGAGGACTGAAGCCACATGAAGAACAAGCCCAAGACCTTAAGAAAAACTAATGGAAAGCAGCCCAGAAGCACACAAAGCATCCCGAAGCATTCAAAAGACCATTTCAAGATCAAAAAGGTAAAACAGGTAAAGTTTGTGAATTAGAGGACCAAGGAAGTGTGTCAAGGACTTAGGAACCTTCCTAGACTAAGAATGAATAACCCCAAAGTCACTAGAGCCCTCCAAAAACAGAATTGGAGCCTTACAGTGTAATAGGATTGATCCAAAGCTTCTGGACCGATCCAAATTATTTGGATCAATCTAGAGAGTCTCGAGTGCATTTTTCTAAGAAAGACAGTACTTTGGATCGATCAAAAGTGTCAGAACTCATAAAAAAATGAGTGTAGCAGTTAGTAAATCTCTCATAAATGAAAAAAAATAATTAGGGATAAAAAATAGACGCTAGAAATGATTCTCATCTAATGAATGACAAACCCTGAGTCCTTTATAAATTAGGGTAAGCACTGGAAAGCGAACAAGAATGCTTACCAAATACTTTGAAGAGATACGTAACTCATCCTTAAGCTCTAAAAGAGATTAAAATCTCCATTAAGTGTGCATAATTCTCGAGTTTAAGAAAAGAGAGATCGAATTAAGGAAGATCTTCTGCTCGTGCTAAGGCATTTCAATTAGAGGCTATCTCAAAGAGTTATTCGATTTGAAAACTCAATTGGGATTAAAAAAGTCACAACTTACTCAAAAGGAGTGATCCCATACTATGCCAATAGCTACATCAACCTTCAAAGAGGTAAGTAAAGCTATTTAAATTCTTATGAAATTGTGATAACTTTCACCGAAGATATCAAGAGTTTTTTGGCTAATGTCAGAGACACTGGTAGTGTAGACTTAGGCACCTAATCGAAGGTGTAAACCATTTCCGCCGGAGACACCGAAAATAGACCCAACACTATTGCCAGAGACACCAACATTGTAGACTTGGCACTTTCGCCGGAGACACCGGAAGTGTAGACCACACTCGTTGGAGACATGGAGTGTAGATAGACCTTATTTAATTTTAACCTAGATTATAATTATTCAATCTTAATAAAATCATATAGCTTGGTTGTGAACCTTTGAAAGAGGATATATGCCTTGTGCTGAACCATTATATAATTATTGTGTTGTATGTGCTTAATGATTGTCTCTAGTAGTTGCATTTAATCTATTGAATTTGTCATTCATTTAGTTATTGCAATTGTGCATGCAACAGTTAAAACAACAAGAAATAAATAAATTGAATATAAGGAATCTATCAACCCTATTCCCACTATGCTATCAGTAACAGTATAGTGCATGACAGGACCTCGTAGTCTATGATTGGTTCATAGAAAAACAATTTCTCTTAATCAAAGGTCCTATGCTGAAATTGGTAAATAACATCCAAACTCTATATAAACTAATTCTATAAATCCCATTGGCACTATTGATATATATATATGTAGAGTCCCATCATTTTATAAAATATTGAATTTTTTTTTATAACATGGTTTGATGTCGGTGTTCTAATTTTTGTTGTCGATGATAGTATAAAATTTACACACTCAAAATCAAGATTATACACACACACACACACACACACACACACAAACATGCCATATCATTATTATAATAATTATTTACAAAACATATCTCATATCATATAATATATGGATGGTTCATAATCAACACTTAGTATTATAGCTTATATTAGATTGTATGTTTTGATATTTATTTATTTTCAACATCAAACTATTATCTTACTGATGATTGTTTATAACGATAATAATTAATATCCTAATAGATCCATCATAGTGGCAATACATTATGAAAAATTTTAAAAAATAATGGGTATAAATTTGTAGTAAATTATAAAACCTAACATTCATGTGCGCGGCTCTAATATGTTATATTTTCCATTTGGATTGTATCATTTATTATTTTTTTCTTTTGTATCGTTATATGACATAAATTACTAAGGGTTTCTACACATTACATTTGAATAATAAATCATGAGCATACCTCCATTAGCAGTCCAAACATTTTGCATCCTATGGTATTCACATTGGGGGTGGCAACAAGCCAAGTTAGCTCGGCTCAACTTGGTTTAACGTCATGAGTTGAGCCTGAACCTGGACTTGAGCTTGTTTCCTAAATGAGTCTGAGCCAAGTTTCACTAAGCTCAACTTGCTAAAATTTTTGTTTGGCTATATGTATATATATATTCAATAGTGGGACTCACTTCAAATTAGAATTGTCTTAAAATGATGGGATTGGGAATCAAATTTATAAATTAACTTAAAAAAAAAAAAATTTAAACTTGCTATTAAAAAATTATCAGATTTCTACAAATCACAATAATGTCAATCAACACATTGTAATTTAACCCCTAAAGATAAACACCAAATGCTCAGCTGTAGCAAATTTTTTGTAGCATGAACAAAATGAGAATGAAAAGACAAAAACCCCATGTTAAAAGACAAACAACCCATGTTAAAAGATAAAATATCTGTTTTTTGTTCATGCTACAAAAAGCTACAGCTGATCATTCCTCAAAATACACACACACAAGTGAGGTCCGTTAATACAGTAACCACTAACACAATTTCTCAATGTAAGGAATTGGGAGTGGGTATTTATCATTGTTTAATCCATGTCGCATATATAATTATTTATTATGAATAATATGTAAAATTGAGAAAACTTTTCATAAAACATTTTTATTAAATTATCATGTGCCGGATTTCTTAGTTTTAATTGATACAAGTGATCCTCTTGAACACAAATCTCTTAAATAGGAGTTGTGGATTCATTGTTAAGCATTCACAACATCATATGCTATGTGTGCAACCTAATGTACCCATATATAGCCCTTGATTAGATATTACCTTTTAGTACTATAAACGTTGTAGGAATCAACTACACTTTTATATCTACAATGATTACTCCATAGGGTGTCAAAGAGTTTATCTAAATCAATGCATATATGCTTATTACATACACTCATACGTTTGCTTGGAGTCTACTATCTTGATGATTATGATATACTATCCTATTGTATAACAGCATTAACATGTGCCAACTATAATTGAATGTGATGTCCAATCTTCAACTTTGATTGATAATAATTCTAAGCATACAAGGTCATTGGAAAGTCATATCTCCTGTATGTGATCCACAAGCATATTCATTACATGTGATCCAAAATCACAAACATAACTCCATACAATTTTGCCTATAGACCTTATGTCATCCTCATTTCTAACATGTAAAGTATTCCAATGTGTATGTATGTGTGTACTGCATATTTTATAAATAATATTTATCATGCATTGAGTTTAAACATAAAAAGTAGAGAATTGTGCAGGTTTATTGTCAAAACATATTGGGTATGTTTCGTTGAAAATTAAGTGGGATAAGGTAATAAATGTGGAAAATTGTACTTTTTTCCTCAATATTTAAGGGATTTTGGAATTAGGTTGAAAATCAATTAAGTGCATTGAAATTGGCAGTCTCCTTGTCAGATATTCCCTTCCCCTTTTATACTTAAAATGAAATCCGATCAAATTGGTCGGATTTTGAAAAGAAAACGCAGTTGAGCTCAAGAGAATAAAGCTGTTGAAGATTAGTCTCTTCATTTCTTCAACAGTGACGATCGGTGATGACC
>JAOXJP010090291.1:0-14700 GCA_025762735.1 Platanus orientalis | reverse complement strand
TCTTTTGATGTCTTAAAGCCTGAGTTCTTTTTTTTTTTTTTTGGAGGGGGGGGGGGTGTTGTACTGTGTGTGTTTGCGTGACTCCAGCACATGACACATGATTAACTGAAGCAGATTTCCATTTTAATTTTTAAATGTGTGATGATAAAGAATAAGAGACAGTAAAATCTGCAACCCCCTACATGCAATCCTATCAACAGGTTGTCATCACGTTTATTAGGGGAGCATAAACTGATTAGGAACAATAAACCGGATGGTAGCCCATTATTGCAATAAGGAAAATATTGCCCTCCCAATTAACCATCTTAAAATTTGCACCAAAAACTATGGATTTTACAAGAGAGTTAAAACCACTTGATCATAGAGCTATTCCTACATATGGAAACACTATCCTTGTATTAAGTGTGAATGTAAATATATTTCTACACAGGGAGGTCCAGCCAAAAATACTAAAGATCAGGATAAGAAGATAATGGATCACCATTTACCTTGCCGCCAGAGAAGAGTAACCGGGATAGACCACTCAAATGGCACCATTGAAGAATCTCCCAGATTTCCTGGGTCAAAACAAAACAAATCCAGTCAGATAATCCTAATAGCCATCTATTGCATTGTCTTGGTTAGTAGGAACTAGTGAATACCCAAAACAATGAACGGATTGGATGGCTTCAACCATCTGGTTGTGTTGAATTTTGTCGCAAGAGATCGCCTAAGTTGGACATGTCAAATGGAGGGTCCCAAACCTTATACGTGCGACAAATGCACACTATATCAAAGCATAACCTCACCTCCTAATTTCTGGATGAGAAACTGGCCTATGCATTGAAAAGAAGAACATGCACAAGCAGCTCATTTGTCTCCAAGCACAACCAAAGTTGGCTGCATTCCATAATGGGGCCCATCCACTTGGATGGTAGCCTGAAACAAAAGAAAGTGCATCTATGCATGCCTTTACTCCTTTCTTTTGCTTGTTCATCATGCTCACACGCAAATGAAGCCCATCATCTTGGGTGCCAGCTTGAAGCAATGGTTTAATTTACTTACATATGCCCACAAGGCATCCTATAAATTATATAGGCTTTCCACGTAGAAATAAGGAGAAGTACTTTCACAAGTTGAAAGAGAGTGGAGGCAAGTTTTTTAGAATAGTGGGTTATTAGAAAACATAACAATGGGAAAGGTTTTCAAAGTCCTTAAAAACTATACAAAATGAAATAAATAATGGTAATCAAGAGGTTACTCTTAGAATTAAATAAATGAACAGTTTCATACATTATCTTGAATCTCCAAATATATCAAGAAACGTCAAAATACAGTTCTTACACTCTCCTTAGCTTTCCAAGGAAAAACCCTAACCATACACATTGAAGCACTCCCAAAAATTTGAAAATAATGTTGTCCAAAATTTCCCATAGATATACTTAAAATTCATGCATTGCAAAATGGTTAATGATGTCATCAAAAGAATAATCTAAACAACTTGAGTTCTTTGATGGCATTCCTTTTTTTGCCTCAAAACCTATCTTCCTGTTCATTTAATAAAACAAGAAACGAAGAAAACAGAGACTTGAATAAACACCAAAATGAGGTTTAGAAGATACCTTGCTCACTTTTCAGGCTCTCTTTTGAAAGATCCCATAGGAACCACACTTGAAGTTTCATAGTTGTTGTCACTTAGAACATCAATCCCCTGTGTTTTAAACAAAAGGCACAACATGTATCAGATTTACTAATCATAAAAAAATAATATGTATCAGATATACATAATTAGTAGATCAATAGACTATACAGTTCCCATTTAGACAGTCCTACAGTACACAAGACTTTGGGGTCAATGGGCCGAGATGGATTGGAAGGCTTATGAATTGGGGCCGTGATAGGCCAACTAGCACAGCAGCTTTGGGCCTGTGGCCTAGTCTTGAGCTCAGATATTTGATTAGTATAAGCCTGGGCTTATATATATATATATATATATATATATATATATATATATTGGATAATACATATTTATGCATATGTGAATTGGTCCTGACCAAAGTTCAACACTTGTCCTCTTTTAAATGTATTGGTAAGGACCAAACCTTGGCCACTATAAGCTCATCATGCGAGGTCACAAAAGCAGAACATCAGACTAAAATATAAGGCCAAAAATTGGTGAAAAGAACCTCGTCTGAAACCTGAACACTCACTGTCCTCAACAAGATTATCTTTAGGAGGATTGATTGACAATGGCCCCACCAAGCTTAGCTTGTTGACATCCCTATTATAGTTATGCCAACATACATACATACCTGATTGTTTGAAGTTTGTTCATGTGCACAGTGTGGCCTAGTGTTGAGATCAATCATTTTGGTATCCATCTTGCCATGGTTGTCAATGTTATTGTCTAGCACTACAATAGAAGAGACCCTGTGATTTTGCAGATTCTCTCTCATCATTGGTTTAGGCTGCTGATCCTGTTCTCTCCTAATCTCATCTGGATCCATGGGTTCCAAGGCGAAGTCCTTATCTCCTGGAAACTACATAGCAAACAGAGAGGATGTAATCCTAACCTCCTGCATAACAAATGCAATAATCTAACCTAATGCTCAATAAAAGTATCACAAACCTCAACTCTCTGTCTCAATAAGAGATATCTTCCATGTGTTCTTTTACCACCAACATGTACATTCATGTCACATTGCGAGCAAAGAGAACTTCCATCTATATCACAGTAAAAGAAAGCTGCATCCAATTTCCATGAAGATGATAAATGAGTTTGAGTGTGTTAACCATTTTACAGAAGAAAAAAAGCATCTTGTCACAAAATGTATTTGCATACCAGGTGCATTTTCACATATGTCACAGCGAGGAACTTCACTGGGGTCAGTAAGCCCGACCCGTACATGTCGGCTGGCAAGCTTGTTACATGTGTGGATCTGTCACTCCAATATACAGGAATACTATATTAATGCAGTGAAATTTAGATCAAGTTACAACCACAACAACATGGAGACGTAATTTCAAGCAACATTGCATTCTTTATAAAATTGTTATCACAACATGTTTTGTTAGGTGGTTTTTGAATTGTCAATATCCATGCACAAAACAATGTGCGTACATGTAGTGGTCAGGTTGTATAGGACTTTATGATGTAAATTAAAAACCCATGTAAGTCTAAGAAGAAAGTCCGGGAAAGCACCAAGAAAATGGACTTGAAGCCGGAATGACCAAGCCAAAGAGATTAGGAAAGCACCAAGAAGATGGACTCGAAGCTAGAATGACCAAACCAAAGAGACTCCAGCGTTGTTGAAGAATCCCAAGTCTCAAGTGCAAGTCACCTCAAGAAAACCAACTGTTAGAATTTAAGGATAAAATCGTAAAATGTTGGTAAGTGGTAATGGGGTGTTTGGGTATGGACCTAACCTTAGATGGACTTAGAATGACTTAAAAATGGATAACCCAAACCTATAAAATGTTCCATAAAAATTGGACCAAGGTTAGACCAAAATTGACAAAAAATTAAAATGTGTTGAAAAGGAAATATAGCACAATTTAAAATGACCATATTTTTTGATCAAGACGTCCGCTCGTGAGCCATAAGTACTCAAATCGAATGGCTCATTGAGTTCCTTTTGAAAATGGAAAAATAACATGCTCAAGATTCTCAAACGGCTATATTTTTTTATCATTTGAAAAGAGACATTGAGGATGTTTGAATGAGTTTCTCCACTCTATAAATAGGGGCACTAATCCCAATGAAGATAGAACTCTTGTGCTTGAACAAATAGTCAAATCTTGGTAAAAGATAGCCAGAGAGAACCAATTAGCCTATGAGTTAAACCATTGTTGGCCTATGGCTTTGAGAGTTATTCTACATAATTAAACCCATTCAAGGTCACCAATAAGATTCTGAAAATTATTTAGTTACATTTGTTGGAAGCAAGAAAGAGTGTTTCTACAAGTTAAATTCGTCTATACAAGAGACATCCTAAATAACAAAGATTCCTTCATCTTCAACTTATTCGTAGCCTTCGTTGGTGTTACTGAAGGCGGATTCTCAGCATTTGCCGAAGTCACCAAAGGTGTTCGTGAAGCACTTGCTGGAGTCATAAAGTGCGGGTTAGTTCATCAGAGTCACTGAACGGAACATGCTCACCAGAGTCATTGGTAACGCACTTACAAGGGAGTGGATTCTCTGTTACTTGTAAGTAAATCCTCAGGTTTATTAATTTTTCCTGTAATAGTTAGTGATCTATTAATAAAATTAAATAGACTTGGAGGAGCCGATTAAAGAGTGGACTTAGGCCGGAGGGCCGAACCACTATAAATTTGTGGTATTGTGGTTTGGTTGCATTTTCTCGTTAATGATTGTTTATATTTATTTTGATTATGCAAAGTAGCCCAATACATTAACTCTAACTAAGGTTAAAATTAAAAGATTAACTTAACAACCTTAGGGAATTTATCATCCCTGCTCCCGCTTTGCTATACGCAATCCTATAGTGCATGACAGAACCCCATGGTCTATGATAAATTCATAGAAGAGAGATTTACTTAATTAAAATAATTTTCGATGCATAATAAATTAAAAGAAAATTAAGTAAATCATAAAGAAAAAGAATAAATTATTTAAAAGAATTTTAAATAAATCTAAAGATCCTATTCACCCCCCCTCTAGGATCCATTTTGAAAATTTCATGCTTTTGTTATAGCATAATAGTATTGGTAAAATGACATAAACCATTAAGCTTGTTAATAAGAATCGTGTGTCATACGATTTAAGAAAACAGCCCACTAAGGCACTAACTGCTGAAAATATTCCAACATGTAACCAATCAACTTAATCAATCAACCATTACGTGTTAATTTAAAGTTTTTTTTTTTTAATGAGAAAAAAAAAAACCAAAAACAAAGCAACCCAAAAGCTAGCTTTTTCTTCCTAGGAAATAGATATTTTCTAATCAATAATAAAAAGAAATATATTGAAAGTTAAGCATACAACGATAGATGAATATTAATATTGGTCCATGAGATATAAAGGGTGTGAGTGCTTGGGGATTGGGGCTCTAGAATGGGATTCAAATATTGTCATGGGTCTGAGTTTGTACTCTGGCTAATTATGTAAGGGTGGGGGTGGGCGTTTACTTTCCTTATCCTTTGAATTTTTATATAGTTGTTTTTATGGGGATATCTTATCCCCCTTATATATATATATATATATATATATTGGATAAATTTAACTTTATTAATGAAGGAGAAACGGGACTAAAAACAACAACAGGGGAAGACACCCTACAGGCAACCTTCAGGGATACAATCTCCAGAAAAAATCAGTTGGGAATTCACCCCCCAGTTAGCTAATTTATCAACCAACTCGTTTTGACTCTTTTCTATATGAGTTAAGGAGATAGAAAGCAAAGACATAAGCTCCCTGATCTCGTAAATGATTGGAGCCAAATCCCAAGAACCCATACAATGTCCATTCCCCCAACTAACAACCACTGCTGAATCTCCCTCTACCACACAATTTGTAAGCATAAGGCGTTTGACCTCCCTTAACCCCATTAAAAGGTTATTTGATTCAGCTTGAATAGCATTGCAAACTCCTAAAGGCCCGCGAACAACTCGCACGACATTGTGATCATGATCCCTAATCACACATCCAAACCCTGCTTTGCCTGGATTGCCTTTGGATATATATATTGAAGATTGAAAAAAGAGAAGCTGAATATGTCACAGTGGAGATTTGTCAAGTATACATATTTAGCTTGAGAAACCCCCCTTTTTAAGAAGACATATTAGCAAACTAGCAGGCCTGTGCTTCATTAGAACAAGATGTTCAGGGAAGAGCCAAGGCAACACCTCCTTACGTGTGAGAGCCTCCAAAGCATAGTTGCAAGGAAGCTTGGTACAAGATGGGAAGCTTGTTTGGGAAGCTAATTTCATTCCGCTTCCCCAAGTAGGGGGAAACGCGCTTCCCAACTATGGGAAGCGAGTGAAAACCTTTAGAGAAGCGAGTAAAATGGTTTGGACAATCGACTGGGAAGTGATCCAAAAAACAATGTATGTTGTTTAATGTAAATCCTACGGTGTTAGCATTGAATTAAATATTATCTATAAGATTTAGTAATGATTTTGTAAAAAAAAAAAATTAGTATTAAATTTATTCTTTATATTATTTTATTCCAATCCAATAAAAAAGATTCAAATATGATGGTTTTATACAAGGTCTTCTATAGTCCGATTCTAAAATGTCAGTTATCTACAAAAAATCTTCTGTAAGGTAAAATCTAAGGTATGAGGTTCGCATATTGATTTATATGTCAGGATTCTTTATTACTTACATAATTAGACTTTTAGGTTTTTTCAGTACCTTCTTTAAATTAATTCACTTTATTGTATTGTAGTTGAAAGTATTGATTGTAACTTATAGTTATTACTTTTGAAAAGTTAATTCACTTTTGAAATTTTCTTTATCAATAAAAAAAAAGTATTGTTTATTTACCTTATTATCAATTTTTGCTTCTCGCTTCCCAAGGATTTATTGAGCCTCACTTCTCACTTCCCAAGGATTTATTGAGTCTCGCTTCTCGCTTTCGCATTGCTTCCAACTTTCACTTCTCCCTCTAGTAACTATGCTCCAAAGACTACTCCTCAAAGAAAAGAAGCAGCTCATAAAAGAATCTCCCTCAACGCAAGCTTCTCTTGGTTGACAAAATGAGCAAAGCAAAGAGCATGGATAAGAACCAAAAACTTGGCCCAAACAGAATCTCCATAGCCAATTAGCCTAGAGAAAGCCAAAACACACTCTCCATATTTGTGTTTGAAGACACCACAAATTCACAACAGGCTAGATCCCCATTAAGCACCCAACAAAGTTGAGTTTGATAAAGTTCTTGGTTAGGTGGACCAAGGACGAGATATAATCTGGTTGGGAGAAGAGGAATTCATAATCTCTAACCATTCCCTCAAAATGGAGTCGGTATAGACACCCCAAAGATATCAAAAATGGTTTCCCAATAATCGACTTTGATAGCTTTCATGTCAATCACGTCATGCAAGGAGTATAGTCGTCAAGGATCCTAGAATTCCTTTCCTCTGGTATGCTCCAAAGGACCGAACAAAATGCACTTCCACAAGTATTTGTCTTGATGTAATACAACAAAAGGGATTTTATTTTTCTTGATAAATGAATCAAAAAACAAAACAAATAAAACAAGCAAGTGGATTTCGATTTCTGAAGAAATTGGCTAGGGTTTATAGCTTAGGTCGATCAAGCTAGGGTTAGGGAAATCAGAACTAATCGAGTGAATATGGTTGGATTAGAATTTTAAAAACCAAACTTTTATTTAGAAAATCTAGGGTTAGGGTATAACAAAAAAATCGATAACAAAATTGGGGTTCCTAAAGTTAAGACAATTAGGGTTTAGCAATGGATAAGAGATATAATAGAATAAAAAGAAATAAGAAGAGCCACGGGATCAGTGAGTTGTACAATAAAAAACTAAAATTCTAAAATTCAACAACGTAGAAACTAGATTTAAAATTGAAGAATCCAGAAAGATGGATAACTGGAAGGATATGCAACTTCTTGATGTAAGAAGTAAGAACAAATGTTGCACTAATTCCCAACCAAGGAATTCAATGAAGAATAACCACCATGATGAAAAATGGGTGTAACACTCATGCACAAATAAGCAAAAGCTTAGAAAAAACCTTTGTTTAACTCAATTCTTCTGAATTGCATAGATTCAGCTCCTATTTATAGACAATATAAAGGGACTTCTAGACCATTACAACTCATACACACAATTATAGAACAAGAAAAGTAGGGCCTGAATAAAACACACTAATAACCCTAATTATAGCAGATCAGCAAATAAATACTTTCTATTTTCATTTCTTCCCTACTCAAACAACTGACTAAAAGATTCCATATACAAGAATAAAAATCAACCAAGAAATTAAAGACTCAATTCTTCTTATTCTTTTCACTGAATTGTGAAAATTGAGATATTATGGTTTTATTATGTATTTCAAGATTTTTTAAATAAAAATAAAAACTAAAATCTAATACGTTCATCCATTTCTCTTGTGTGGGCAAAGATAACAAAATTATTAAATCGTTATTAACGGCCATAGTGAGAAATCAATAACTGATCCCAAAAGAAATGTACCTCAAAGCTTAACCTTGAGAAAATAAAGTTTTTTTTATTTATTTGAGAGGTAAAAGAGAATTTATTAAAAATAAAAAAGAGACAAGAAACAAAACAAGACACCAATCAGGATAAACTGTTAAACAAACAAAACAAAAGCTATACAATCACACTCCAAAAAAGAAAACCAAACAATCTCATCAAAAGCAATCGAGGATGAGACCCAATTAAAAAGAAACCTACAGAAAAGCCATACAAGCATACAAATTCTCGGGAGACGAGACCTTATCTACAAAAGTTCTATTATTCCTTTCCATCCACAAACCCCAATAGATATTCCCAAATAGAAAACACCATATGAAATTTGTGATACCTTCCGAGTCCGTAATCCACCAGCCCAAAATGAGATCTTTGAATTGGTTTGGAAAGATCCAGAAAACATTGAGCTGGGCAAGAAAGAAACTCCTAACTTTTGTGCTATACAACAATGGATAAAGAGGTCGTCCACCGGCTCCTCTTCCCACTCTTTAAGTGATTAAGAGTGGGGATTTTATCCAAACAGGAATTGCAAACAAAAAAGAAGAAATTTTAGAAGGGATGCTCAAAATCCATATGCCTTTATAAGGAACCATAAACCTAGAAGAATTATACAACCACCTCTTAATTAAAAAAATTATATATATATATTAGAATATCTAGATCTTTAGAGGTAAGTTCATCACACCACACTAGGTTGAGTTGGTACTGAACAACATGCCCATTAAAAAGTGCTTTTTCTTATAAAAAAAAAAAAATTAAAGATTCAGTTCAAGTCAACTCCCCCATCAGCCTCTTCAACAAAATCCCTAAGAATTTGGTTTTTTTTTGGCATGTGTTTATGTGAAATCATTGTCTCCATTCCTCCACCAGTCCACCTATAAGAAAACAAGCATTCACTAACCAAAAGCCAACATTGATTTGAGTACAAATAGCAGTAGAAGTACCAAATTGTTTTAAGATTCATGTTGTGCGGGAACCCTAGATTTGGAGTCCAAATGCAACAAAATAGAAGAAAGAAAATAGCGAAAAATGGCAATCACACAAAACACAATGATTTACGTGGTTCAGCTTAAATCCTACATCCATGGGCGAAAACAAAGAGAGAATTTCAATACGAACGAAGAACAAGAGATTACAATGAAGTGTGGGCACAGTTCTCAATAAATCCCACATAACCCATGAAAGACCCTATTCTCCACGCGGGTTGGGTCAGACCCCGAATTGGGTCAAAAAATATCATTTGGATTTTTCTCCAGACTGCACACCCAGGTTGCATCTTGGGTTGAATTCAAGACACTTTCCCTACAAATCATTTTTCTAGTTAATATTTATATAGAACTAGATTTGACAAAACTGAGCACAGAAAGCCATGACAAGTGAATTCCAGCACTAAACACTAGTACAAAAGTTTTCCAACTTTGGTACAAGAACTTGAGCCAATTTGTCTGGCCTGCAATTGCATATGAATAAATATAACAAGAGTAGGTGGTTGAACTCCCAAACTGCATTTGAGTCATTGTGCAATGTCACTACCACAGTAACCTCACCTTCTTATGTCTTGTATATTATTAAACAGTGCGTGCACCAGTAGGTTTAAGGAAAGGGGAGATGGTGCTTTGGTATTGTTGCAATCTTTAAAATTACTAATAAGTAGTTCATTACTTCTATTACACCTTCTAGGACTTTTAGGTTGTGTTTGGATAAAGTTCTCAGACAAGCAAGCAGCAAAGGGGTGACTTCTGCAGAGTCTTTTTTTTTTTTACTTCTGCAGGAAGTCGTTTGACGATGTATGTGCAAGGTGCAACGGTATACATGGGTGTGACAAAATGAAAATAGAATTTGCTCTCAGAATGATTTTTGCGGCTGGTTCTCTTAGAAGTTCCTTCTAAAGAAATCCTTTACTTCTATAGAAGTTTTTCCAAACAAGACCTTAGCATTGGCAAAACAAGCAACGGAAAACCCACTTTGAAGAATTTTCAAAAGTTAAATTTGTAGATCTTAAAAGAAATTATATCATGCAAAAGTTTTTTCCACCAAAATTCATATTCTCACACGGTAAAATAAAATAAAGATTAATTAATACGAGGAACCTACTCATCAAATCCTCTGGTAAATAACCAAACTGAATATCAATTACAAATCTACAAAATTGCCCTAGTTCTTTCCAAAACTATAAGCGAGATCATGAATAATATGGTCCTAAAACACAGATCATCAATCCCATCAACAATAAAATCAAAACAACTGGAAGAAAAATAAGAATCAAGGAAGTTAAACCTTCTCGTCGCAGGAGCGGCAAAGAGAAGCCTCATCGGCCGCACAGAAAAGAATGGCAGCTGCGCTCTCGCAAACGTCGCACAGGGTTCGCATGATTCCATGCCTGTGTCATCTAACCTTCCTCCGCTTCAACATCATCTCCATATCAAACCAACTACCAATGAACCAGACAGCAACAAACACAAATATGAAACACACACACACACACACACACACAGATATTACCAACAAAAACACACACACACACACATGAAGAAAGTAGACTAAGACGAAAATTTGGAAGTAGTGTAGAGTGTGACTTTGTGTTTTGAGATTTTTTTTTCCCTCTCTCTGTTTGTTTTTAAGAAGGAAGAAAATGTTCTGTCCAGATTTGAATACCAGGGGACGACGCGTGGAGGGGAATGAGTGGAAATTTGTCTTACCTCGCATGTTCTTCCACGTGGTAGGAGTTTGGTGTTTAAATCATGACATGGGCGACCATGGAGAGATATCACGCCAGTACCAATCAAATGAGTGACACGATGTCGACATGGGAGGGTGTTATAGTAAATGCAAAGAAAATAATTACTGTAACAGTTGTCAGGTGTCACGTTGGACACTGCATGGCATCCCTCCATTGAGACAGGAGATCATTCAAACCCGGTTGGTGTCGCTCAGGATTTGCAAGGGCAAAGATCTTTTCCTGCCAGCCTCTCACCTGTTAAGGTCCTGTCTAATAGGAGGCAATATCCTCTGCGACGTAAAGATTTGCCTGGGACTTCGAGCTACCATTCAGGGGCTCCAAGTGCACGCAGGTGACCGGGAGCCCCATGAAAGGTGGCTCCAAACCTGATGCAAATCTTCACTTTGTAGAGGATATCAACCCAACGGGCTTGGATTATGTGAGAACAAATCTCGTGAGAACGGTGAAAACAGCACCAGAAGGGCTGACACATCAGTACCAAAAAGTGATTTGTACTTTTTGGGGGGCACTTCTCACCTTTCGGCACTGATGTGTCATACTCTGATGCAGTTCTCACAAGATTCGTTCTCACCTAATTTTTAGTGCAACCAATAAGTGCCAGCCTATGACCTGTTAAGGTCCTATCTAATAGGTGGTAGGAGATGATTCGTGGGAAAAATTGAATTGTATTTTTTAAAATTATAATTCACTTTTTTCCTCTACTACTGTTCTGTCATCTGTTAGACAGGACCTTAGCGGGCTTGGATTATGTGAGAACGAATCTTGTGAGAACCGTAAAAACGGCACCAGAGGGGTTGACGCATCAGTACCAAAGAGTGATTTGCACTTTTTGGGGGGCACTTATCACTTTTCGGTGTTGATGTGTCTGTACCCTGATGCTGCTTTCACAGTTCTCACAAGATTCGATCTCACCTAATTTTTAGTGGACCTTAGCAGGTCATAAGTGGTAGGAGAGGATCCGGTCTTAATGGGCCAACAATGTACCCACAACTAGCGGGCGACACTTCTTGTTGAAAAAGTGAAAAGTACCCCCCTATTAACGTGACATATCACCTACTGGTTACCAGCACCCATTAAAGGGTGCACCTACTCCGATTCTGGGAGCAAGGATTTTCTGGTTGGGGGCAACTATATCATAGCTTGATGGTGCACCTAATCCGATCACGAGGACAAGGATTTTCTGGTAGGAGGGCATCCGCATCATAGCTCGCACGGATCAAGTGTACTATTTCACCTGACCCATTATTATTACAAGAATACTCACGCACTGAGGGGGGCAACTAGCCCCCTCTTTTCTTCATGGCTTTGCCACTGCCGGTAGAACATGTTTCACACAATCACAGTGCAACACATGTTTAAAAATTTTGAATGATGGATTGATGTTCTAATTTTTTTAACCTTGTGTTCAATATTGATCCCTGCTCATAAGACCATCTTGGGACAACCAGCATTGCACACATACACAAATATATATATATATATATATATATATATTTGTGTATTTATTTGGAGTATGCGTGCACCATAAGACATCACAAGACAGTCTTACGAGCAGGAGAGGATCATGAACGCCTTTTGTTGGGGTTTTGATTTGGTATGAACACCCCTTGAACGAATAGGTGAATAGCATCAGGGGTGACCACATCAGCATTGAAAAAGTGAATTTCACATTTTGGGGAGCACTTATCACTTTTAGGCACTGATGTGTCCGCCCTTGATTCCATTCACACTTATCCGTTCATGGATTGTTTGTACCTAATTCTTTGGGTTATTGTTGTGTTTTGATTGTGTACATCACATTACCATAATTTAACGGGGCCGGATTTGATAAGACAACTTAAAGAGTGGCTAGAGTTGGAATGGCATAGGGGCTTACACATCAATACAGAAAAAGTGAAATACACTTTTTCCCACCAATCGTCTAATGCCACCTATTAGACAGGACCTTAATAGGTCATAGGCCGGCAGGAGAAGATCCTTTTGAGGGAAAAGAAAGCATAGAGGCTTGATCATCTCTCATCAACCATGTAGTCACTTACCAAGCAACCTGGCTTCATTAAAGTTAGCCATGTTTTTTCACCCAAGTGTCACATCCTCCTTAAGAGAGGATCCTGTCGTGGACAAGGCCCGGTGGGCCCACAGAGCACGGGTATGAATCATCGCCGGTTCACTGGAGAGTTATCGTTCAAGTAACAATCAAAGTGTGACACAAGAAGTAACAAAGGGTGTCTCGGTAAATATACATGGGTCAGAAAGTGTGTCATGTCATGTGTTGAATAGGAACTGGCGTGATATCTCTTTATCCACAGCTGGAGATGGTTCTGATGACGGTGGGAGCAAAAAGTGGTGTGGATCCCCTACAAACAAAAATAAAAGGAGAGATCTCTCACTTCGTCTGTCACTCATCTCTCCTTGGCCACAATTTACGAAGGGTGGAGGGCGATGCAGACATGGTGTCGACTCGTAACCATTCGCATCCACTAATTTCATATCCTACCCGGCCCAACGACATGTGGGTGTAAGCAAAGGCTGACATAACCCTGCTAGGCCACCACACAGCAACAAAAGAAAAATGGCTACCATTATGTTGAAAGGATTTGCTACACACATATTTGTTTGTCCCCACACCACAGGATGACATTAATGGTTTTCTGAATTTGGTGCCTCTAAGAAATGTTCATTTTAACACTTTTGTTTTAGTGTTTTAACCCTATATACCCCATTTTTTAGCATCTACATAAATTGTTTAATTCTCTTTTCGATTTGCTTTTGCTCAACTAAGGTTATAGCGACTTCCTTCAATGACACTAGCTTCAACTTATTGGACGGATGCGTCGCTTCCAATTTTTCAGAACATGAAACCGAAAAACAATAAGGGTAAGTAAAGGAGCAATGTGACCGATTTCTAGCAGAGAGAAAAGACTATATGGCTTAAACGCCGCCTTAAAGTTCATTGTTCTGATATTTCTTCAAGGCTGCTCTATCACTGACAGTAGTCACCCAAGCATGGTACTTTTGAATCAAGTTTTTTTCATTTGAAAACTGATTTTACAGTTTAATTGGGAGCAAATGTTTTGTACGGGATTTGGTGTCCAAGACACCAAGGGCAACATGTGGAAGAAAATGGGTGGGGTCGGACAAAATTTCAAATACCCACCCCTTTTTTTTTTCCACACGTCGTTCCCTGCTATCCAAGATACCATCTTGGACAGAAGATTTGTTCCTTTTTACCCCTCCACACGTCACCTTTTGTGTGTGCGAACATGAGGGGACTGACAGATTGGGTGTAGCAAGCCTTTCCTTATTTTTAGTTCAGTTTTGCTTTTAGAGAAAGTGACATTTATACATAAGCTTGTGGCTATTATCCCAAACATGAACCTTGACTAAATAAATAAAGGGAGTGACTAATGGCATCCCTAAAACCACTTACTACACCTCCTTTTTTTTCATTTTTTACCCCTCGCCAAAATGCCCCTCTTCCTTCTTTTACCAAAATACCCCTCATTCCTATCTCCCCACCCCTGCATCTCCCTCTCTCTCCGGTAATTCTCTCTCTAGCAGTTTTCTCTCCCTCTCCGACAGCTCTCCATTTCTTCCTCTTCTTCTCTTTGGCGTCTCTCTCTCTCTCTCTCTCTCTCTCTCTCTCTCTCTCTCTCTCTCCTTTTTCTGCCCTTGTTTTTTTTTATGGGCGTTCAAAGGTGCAGGTTGTTAGTCTATATATTGTTAGATGCGGTATTGTTATTTTAGTATTCTACATACATATGCACTCTACTATAAACTACA
>JAOXJP010090290.1:0-28668 GCA_025762735.1 Platanus orientalis | reverse complement strand
TTTGCATATCCAAAGGCCTAAAATGCCTCTCCCTTTACCATATGCTTATCCTAAGGCCATGGATGCTCCTCCCTACTATAAAAGACACTTTTTCCCTTTAGGGTAGAATCTCTCCAATAATCTAAGTTGATTTTTGAGAGAGCTAGAAAACATACTATTTTGAGAACCCTTTTCACTATGCAAACCTCTATTGTCCACAGATTATTGAGCTTTAGTAGCTAGCATTCTATACATCTCTCTCTTATTCCTTCTCTCCTATTAAATATTACTTCTACTAGTAAGGAGAGGTTGTGGTGAGCACTTTTCCAAGAGGAACTCACCTTTGGTTGAGCTCAAGGAGCACTCACCAGAGACACAGAGTATTGCTATTTAGATTGCCATTGAGCAAGTAGTTAAGTTTGTATATTGGCCTAGGTTGTAATAGTACCTAAATGAAATGTACCCAAGCTCGGTAGTGAGCTATAGAAGAGTGGACGTAGGCCTGAGTGCCGAACCACTATAAATCTTGTGTAATGGTTGTGATTGTGTGATTGTTTGTCTCTCAATATTTATACTCTATACTACTCTTGCTTAGCATATGGTTGATATTATTCTAAAGTAGTTACATTGAAGCACACACTCACTTAATTGAGCTAAGTGTAAAAGAAATTAATAACATCCACAAGGTAATTTAAAAAAGGGGTAAACTAAATTGAGAAATCCTATTCACCTCCCTCTAGGATTACTTTAGTGACATTTCAATCGGTATCAGAGCCTAGGTTACTCACATGGTGCTTAACATCTAGAGTAAGATCCTAGTTAAAAATCCTATATGGCTAGAGAAGAGAGTGACATGTCTATTAGTACCCTTCCATTTTTCAATGGAACTGACTATGGATATTAAAAATCTCGAATGAAGATATTCCTAAATGCTGATGACCCTAGGGTATGGAGTATGATTGTTGATGTCTATACATAGCCTAACAAACCTAGGAATGAGTGGATTCCCACCGAGTCGGATGCTCACAAGTTCAACTTTAGTGCATTGAATGTCATAACTAATGGCTTAGCCTCGGATGAGTTTAGGAGGATAGCTCATCTCAAGACAATAAATGAAGCATGGATGCTTCTCTCGTTTACCCATGAGGGTACAAGCACTGTAAAGATGTCTAAGCTTCAAATGTACACGACATAACTTAAAACTCTTAGAATTGAGGAAAATGAAGAAATCTCCTAATTCAATGCCAAGTTGTCAAACTTAGTGAACATCAAGAGGAGTCTAAGTGAGGACATCTCCGAGTCCAAAGTAGTTAGGAAAGTACTTAAGTCCTTATCTAAAAGGTTTAGGTCTCAAGTCACAGCTATAGAGGAGAGCAAAGACCTAGAAGTCATGAAGTTAGAGGAGTTAGTGACTCAAGTGAAGATGATGGAGAGTACAAAGAAGAGGAGAAGACTTATGACACACAAGAGCATTTGATGACCTCTTTGTACAAAGTGTTGAGTTGGAAAAAAAAATTAACTCAAGAGGGAAATCATTAAGTTGACTAAAAAGTCAAAATCCCTCAAAAATATTATCTCCTCTCTTAAACAAGAGTCTTTTTCGAAAAGTGAAAATGATGACTTTTTCAAAGAAAATTACTTGCTCTTATGTGAAAAGGAAGAAATGAGTCTAAAAATAGTGGAACTAGAGAAGAAGCTTAATGACTCTAGACTATTTCTAGGCTTAAAACAAGATAATAGGAAGCCTGAGAAGAGAGTACTTCTTGAGGACAATCAAATATTGTCCACCAAGGTTATAGAGCTTGAGGAGAAACTCAAAAATCTTGAAGAAGAAAATGATCTGTCTCATAGTGATGAATCACTCATCCAAGAGTTGAAAGACTAAGTCAAAACACTAAATGAGATGAATAAAGCTCTCAACTTAACTTGTGCTCAACTCACAAGGAAGTCCGTTGATTACCTTAAGTAAATCAAGGAGCTTGAAGAAGATAAGAGGAAGAACATCTTAATACTTGCCCAAAAAAATGAGAAGTTTGAGAAGATGCTCAAAATGGGCAAAGAGTATGGGAATATGATCGGACTTGGTTATTTCGAGGCCATTGCCTCCACCTTAACTCAAAAGCCCAAAAATAACTTTGTCAAAGCCAAAGAATCTACTCAACCACCTCCATAACCCTCTTATAAGGAAAAAGAAAAGGTGGAGCCTCCTACACCTATTAAAATGTCTAACAAGGTTGAGAATAAAATTTCTACTACACTTAAAGGTAAAGCACCTATGAGATAAGGTAGAGATTGGGAGAGGTCTATGCAACCCCAATCAAGATCCTATACACAAGTTATTGAAAGTAACCCACAAGCCAACCAAGCATCTTCCTCTAAAGGAACTCAAGGAATGAGCAAACCACATTCCTATACCAAAGAGAAATGGAATAAATTTCAAGCAAAAAGGACTTCCACTTATGGAGGAGCTTAAGAGAAAGCCCCCACTTCTAGAAAGACTAAGGTGCAATCTAGTCAAAATGGGAATCCTACAAGAGGCCCTCAACCCTTCTATAATAAACTATCAAAAAGGAGGACAATGCAATCCCAAGCACCAAGAAGACCCACATTCTCTTGCCATTATTGTGGCTTGGAAGGACACATAAAAAGGGATTGTAGAAAAAGGGTCAATGACATCAAGTTCCAAAGAATGCAAACAAAGAAAGCACTAAATGGGAAGAATGTCAAGAAAAGAAACTATTTTCAAAATGTTGAAAATAGAAAGAAACCTTCAAAGAAAGAAGGATCTAGCCCAACAAAATGCCAAAAGGCAAATCTCTAGACCTCCCAAGGTTAAGAGAGTTTAGGTTAGAAAGCATGATCCAAAGTGCTTGGTCATCCACACTACACTAAGAGTTGGAAGCTCATCAAGGTGATACCTTGATAGTGGGTGCTCTAAGCATATGTCCTATGAGAGAGCAATTCACCAAGCTAGAAGAAGCACAAGGAGGATATGATACATTTGATGATGGAAACACCGCCAAAATCCTTAAGGTAAGAACAATTGTAGCCCCCGGCATTCCTCAACTCACCGAAACACTTTATGTACAAGGCCTTAAGCATAACTTGATTAGCATTAGTCAAATATGCAATAAAGGTTATAAAATGCAATTTGGCAAAGGTCGATGTGTGATCAAGGATTATGGTGAATACAACATCCTAGCCAAAGGAGTAAGGACAAGTGACAATTGCTATGTCATTGATCCTCTTTCCCAACAAGAGGACACTTGTCTTTTGGCCCAAAAAGATGAGACCAATCTTTGGCATCAGTGATTAGAATATCTCAACTTTAGGGATCTTGCAAGACTTAGCAAAAAAGGGATAGTCAAGGACCTTCCCAAGCTAAGCAAGGTTGATAACCCTATACGCAAGAATTGTCAAATGAGGAAGCAAACTAGAGTCTCACATAAAAAAGTCACATCCATTTAAACTACTAGACCGCTAGAACTTCTTCACAAGGACTTGGCCGGTCTAACTAGAACTGAGAGTTTAGGTAGGAAGAAGTATTTCATGGTCATGGTTGATGATTTCTCAAGGTATACTTGGTTAGCATTCCTAAGAGAGAAATCTGAAGCCTTTAAAGAAGTTCTCAATATCTGCAAACAAATTCAAGTTGAGAAAGATTTAACTATCAAGAGAATCCGAAGTGACTATAGAAGAAAATTTGAGAATCACAAATTCTCAAGTTGGTGTGAAGAGTTTAGAGTGAAACATAAGTTTTCAGCCCCCAAAACTTTCCAACAAAATGGGGTGGCTGAAAAAAAGAACAAAACTCTTCTAAACATGCTACAACAATGCTTTCAAGTAAAAACATAGTTAAGAAGTTTTTGGCTGAGGCAATTAGCACTGCATGCTATGTCTTTAACCGAGTCTACCTTAGACCAGGCATAACCAAAACCCCATATAAACTGTAGAGTGGCAAGAAACCAGTAGTGAAATACTTTAAAGTATTTTGCACCACTTGCTATGTTCTTCAAGACAGAGAACATTTAGGCAAGTTTGATGAGAAGAGAGATGTGGTCATGCTCTTGGGATACTCCACAACTAATAGAGCCTACCGTGTCTACAACATTAGGACTCACTCAGTAGAGGAGTCAATCAATGTGATGGTAGATGACCTTGAGGCAACATATGATCAAGGAAAAGTACCAATAGTGTTGTCTGATCATGAAAATGAGAGCCCATCTCAAATGGAGATTGAAAAATCTCAAGGAGATCAAGAGGATCACTCCTCTTAATCAAGTTCAGAGGAAGAAGTTGAAGAAATTTAACTTCAACCCAAGGACAAAAGGCTCACCAAAGGATTATCATGAAATGACATCATTGGTGATTCTAACATTAGAGTGAAGATAAGGAAGCAAATAGAAAACATCCTTAGTCATTTTTACTTTACCTCTAAGATAGAGCCAAAGCAAGTTAAAGAGGCTCTAAATGATCCAGATTGGATCCTCACCATACAAGAGGAACTAAATCAATGTTAAAGGAATTATGTATGGTTTCTCACGGAAAGACCTAGTGACAAGAATGTCATTGGTACCAAATGGATCTTTAAGAACAAACACGATAAATATGGTACGGTGGCTAGGAATAAGGTCAGGCTAGTTGTAAAGGGGTATGCCCAAATAGAAGGCATTGATTTTGAGGAGACTTTTGCCCCTGTTGCAATATTAGAGTTCATCAAGATCCTCTTGTCCATAACGTGTTATTTAAAATTCAAGTTATATCAAATGGACGTCAAGAGTGCATTCCTAAATAGAATTCTCCAAGATGAGGTATACGTTGAGCAACCTGAGGGGTTTGTGGACCATCACTTACTTAATTACGTATATCAGCTCAAGAAAGCTTTGTATGGTATCAAACAAGCCCCAAGAGCTTGTATGAGAGACTTACAAAGTTTCTTCTTAATCACCATTTTTACCAAGGAAGTGTGGATAAAACACTATTCATCAAGAAACAAAATGATCATATACTCATTGCTCAAATCTATGTAGATGACATCATTTTTGAGTTTACTAGTGAGGCGATGTCTCATGGTTTTCCCCAAACAATGAAATCAGAATTTGAGATGAGTATGGAAGGAGAACTAAAGTTCTTCCTAGGTCTACAAATGAAGCAAATAAATGATGGCATCTTTTTGAGTCAAACCAAGTTTTCAAGAAACCTAGTTTCCAAGTTTAGATTACGAGAATCCAAACCTACTAGCACACCCATTAGCACGAACGACAAGATCACTAACAGTCTTTAAGGAGCTGAGGTCGATTCCACCTACTATATAAGCATCATTGGGATTTTTCTCTACTTGACTACGAGTAGACCAGACATTACATTCAGTGTAGGTGCATGTACTAGATACCAAGCTTCCCCTAAATAATCACATCTTAAGGTAGCTAAGAGGATTATTTGGTATATCTATGGGACTACAGAGTTTGGGTAGTAGTACTCATTTGATACCACATCTGAGGTAGTATGGTACTCAGATGTTGATTGGGCTGCCGATGTGGAGGGTCGCAAGAGCACGAGTGGAGGTTACTTCTACATTGGCAATAGTCTTATCTCTTGGCATAGCAAGAAATAAAACTTCATCTCTCCATCAACTACCAAGGCTGAGTACATTGTAACTGGTAATGGATGCACCCAACTCTTATGGATAAAGCAAATGCTTTGAGATTACAAGTTGGAGCTAGGCACCATGAGTCTATTTGTGGACAATAAGAGTGTCATTGACATCTCCAAGAATCTTGTCCAACATTCTAGGGCAAAGCACATTAACATAAAACACTATTTCATCTGCCAATTGGTGAAAGGAAAGGTTGTATCCTTAGATTATGTTAAGACTAAAGATCAATTAACAAACATTCTAACCAAACCTCTTAATTTCAAGTTGTTTGAGTATCTTCGGAGTGTTATAGGCCTATGCACCATTTAGGGGGATCATGTGTAATTCTCCTAAGGTCATGGTGGCATGTGGAGATGGTCATGGAGTTAGGTATGCATGGGGAAGAGTGGGGGTATCCCACCTCAGAAAAATGATGAAAATCTAAAAAATCCACATTCAAAATCGATTTCGTATTTCGAAATTGGTTTCTCCCCAAACTGAATGCAAAACTCGTAATCGATTTGGCCCAAATTGGTTACAAAACCTACAATCAATTTCAAGAGAAATTTTATACAGAATTTTTCACGTAATTTTAAAAGGAGAAAATCGTTTGTTTTCCCTCATTTTTGCTTTACACAAACTATAGTTTTTTCCCAAAGCTCTATTTTCTCCACTTTTAGGTTTCCTTCTTGATTGATCTTATATTTTTGCATAGAGGTTATGCTTTCTTGCACAAAGAAGATAACTTTGAAGGGTGGATCTTCATCCAACCCTTCAAGGAGTCTGGGAAAACGACCCATGACACAGTCTCCACCTCATTCATTGTCGAAGAGGAGTGCGGCATCCTTCTCCCCTTGCCTTGATGTCGTCAGTCTAGAATGGTGTCAACAAATCTTCACCCATCGCTTCATCATCACCAAGCAAACAGTTACTACTAAGACCCTTCGGATGGCTCGACTAATAGAGACTCTTAAAGGGAGGAGATGGATGCCCTTTATTTCAGTTTTGGGACCCATCCAGGATGAGGTTGTTCACATCTCCTATGCGAACATATTTGACATTGACAATGAGGCGCTCTCGTTTTGGTCTGTGGTGGGCGACTTACCCATCCAAGTGAGCCACACCATCTTATCCAATATCTTTGGGGTTCCTCATTCCCAAACTCCTATGGCTTACCCAATCCATCACCTCACACTAGCATAAGAAGGCAGAATGATGGAAAGCATATGTGAGAAGTTCTTAAACTGGCCTAATCGTCTACCACACAAATAGTGCAAACCTATTGTGCAAGTCCTCCACCGCATCTTCACTTACAACATACTCTCTACCACCAACTGGAGTGTGTTGACAGATGGCACCACCTATCTCATTGACGGAAACCTCAACAATCAGTCAATAGATCTTCCATCCATCCTCTACTATATGATGATTCGGTTGCACAAGGTGGCCCATTCGATTGGGGGCTTGTCGTATCCCATACTGATCACCCACATTCTCCAGGTAGCGAAGGTGCCCTTTAAAGTGGCACCTAAGGATCAAAAAGATGGGAGGACGGTTGGACATGGGACCCTCCAGAAGATGGGCCTTATCGACACGACTGCAGGCCTCACTGTCTGACCCTCGTGTACACACACCATCTCTACCCATACCTCAATCATGACCCTCCTTCACACTCTGGTCAGGAAGGTTTCCAAGGCTTGAAGAATTAGAGGACCCTGACTTCCAACCAAAAGCAACTAGCAGCGTATTACAACAATGATCATCCTGAGAATCCCATACGATTAGGATCAGTAAGTGCGTCTGACTCTGAGCCCAAGCGAGAGCCATAGGTTGAGACTGGCTTCAATGTGTGTTCTCCATAGTTGTGAGCAAACCCTCAGTCCAAGGATGAGGATGTTGTTGCACCAGGTACCTAGGGGATGATCCCCTTTTGCACATTTAATTGTAGCCCAATGGGTTCTTATTTACTTCCTTAATGCTATGTATCTATTTGCCTATTTCTCTTTATTCTCTATTTGGCTTTATCTATATTGATCTATGTGCTTGTCAATTCTTGCCAAAAAGGGGGAGAGAATCCACATTTGTGTGGCGAGGACATGTGAGAGTGAGGGGGAGTCACTCAACTCATATAGGACATACAAGGGGTATAGGGTATAAGACTTAAAAATTTAGTGCCCTATGAGCCACTACGTACTTAGTGAGAGAGCACTAACATAGAGGGAGTTAAAAAGTTTTAAATTTCAATGCACTTATTGCATATTCCATATATATTCTATCATGTTTTTCATTATTTATATATATTGTTCACATTGGCCTTTTGGCATGAGGAAGGTGGTTGTTTTGTGGTTGTGTTTGCAGGGTTCATTGACTCAAAGCACAAGTGACTTCAACACTATTGAGCTGAATACCTATTCTTGTGTATTGTTGAGTCAATGTATTTGGGTTGAAGGGAATCAATATAAATTGTATGTAAATGTGTATTTAGGTTTTGCTATGGAATTGACAAGGAAGAGATTGTTGATGTATGTCAATCCCATGGGCATTAGGGTAGTACTAGGAGTCTTGAAAGTGTCCTATGTGATCTTACAAGTTCATCTCATGAATCTACGAAGGACCAAAGACCTAAGGAAGAACACAGGAAAGAGGCACACCATAGAAGGTATACCACATGCATACACATCATTTTGTGTGTGCTAAAATGAATCTAGACATAGTTTAGGGTCCTTGTGAATACCCAAACCAAGATGCCTAAGGACAGCCCAATGATTTCATCATAAAACATAAGTTCAGAAATATTCAGTCAAAACCAATTGTGAAACCCGTAATCAATTTTCGGGAAATCGGTTGTAAAACTCACAATCGATTTTGCAACTAATTTACATCTTAGACAACAACTTCCGAGGCCCAAACCAATAAGCCCAAATCGATTTCAATATGATTTTTGAGAATTTTCTCCAAAACCCAAATTGGTTGCGAAACACCAAATTGATTTGGAGCCTGATAGGTAGTAGAAATCGACTATGGTTTTAAAATCGATTTGGAACCCAAATCAGTTTCTAAACCTCCAATCGATTTGGAGGGCATTTTTGAGAAAAAATTAAAATGAAATTTTAGGAGAGTTTTTTGAAATTTGAACCCCATTTTTATATAACCAAAGGCCAAAAATACTTCTCCCTTTATCATATGCCTATCCTAAGACCATGGATGATCCTTCCTACTATAACAGGGACTTTTTCCCTTTAGGGTAAGTAAGGAACAACACTCCAAGTTATTTTTGAGAGAGCTAAGAGGCATACTATTTTGAGAGCCATCTTCACTATGCAAACCTCCATTGTCTACATATTATTAAGCTTTAGTAGCTAGCATTCTACACTTCTCCCTCTCATTCCTTCTCTGCTATTGAGCATTACTTTTACTATTGAGGAGAGGTTATGGTGAACACTTCCCTAAGAGGAACTCAGCTTTAGCTGAGCTCAAGGAGCCCTAGAGCCAAGTACTTGGAGCTTGTGGGTAGCTAAGGCATACTAGCTCATCAAGGAGCATCCCACAATTGAGCAAGTAGCAACATCAACCGTATTGTGGTAATATTTTCTTGTCTTTGCAATCATTTGCATTCATATTCATTATTGTTATTGTTTTGCTTCCATCGAAGATACTGGAAGCTTGACTACCTCCATCGGAGACACCGAAAGTAGTATACACTCACTGGAAACACGAATGTTGTTGTTTAGCTTGCCATTGAGTAAGTAGTTAGGTTTTTATATTGACCTAAGTTGTAATAGTACCTAAATAAAATATACTTAAGCTCGGTAGTGAGTTTTAGAAGAGTGGACGTAGCCCCGAGTGTCGAACCACTATAAATCTTGTGTTGTAGTTGTGATTGTGTGATTGCTTGTCTCTCTGTCTTTATACTCTATACTACTCTTACTTAGCATATGTTTGATATTATTCTTGAGTAGTTACATTGAAGCACACACTCACTTAATTGAGCAAAGTGGAAAAAAATTAATAACATCCACAAGGGAATAAAAAAATGGGTAAATTAATTAAGAAATCCTATTCACCCCCCTCTACAATTACTTTAGAGTCATTTTAGGGTCAACAAGAAGGTTTTATTTTTCCTTCCACAATGCAAAGAGTCTAAAAACATACGATTTGTTGTTCTTCTCTCGTCAATTTGTCTGTGAGCAGATGCTCGAGGCAGAAGTCCTTAAGAGCATGCAATACTATAAGCAAATCTATGCATGGGGGTAACTTCCATTCTTTGAACTACAAGGCCCCATTCAAGATGAGGAGGTTTGTATCTTTTATTCAAATGTCTTTTCAAATAATTATGTTGAGTGTTCTTTTTTTTACTTTAAGGTCTATGGGAAGCCCTTGAACATCAATCCTGGCTACATAGCCAAGGTCTTGAAGATCCCCCACAAGGAAAATGTGATTGAGTTCCCCATCAAGTAGATCACTCCCCAAGATAAAGCTGCAATGATAGAGAGGCTATGTCTAAAGCATGTGAATTGGGACAATAAACTCCCCTACATAGTTTGCAAACCCTTGGTGAAGTTTCTATATAGGGTGTTCACCTCCAACCTACTCTCAATGACTGACCGCGATGATCTCACCCTACAAATGGCATATCTCATCAACAACATCATTCAGGGACCTTGGATTGACCTTCCTTCGGTCATATGTCACACCTTCCTGAAGACAGCGATAGCCCGGCACTCCACTGAAAGTATCTCATTCCTAGTGTTGATCACCAAAATCTTGTTTGCCAACAAGGTGCGGTTCAGAGTCCCTGCCCCGATACAATGAACCATTCCTCCATTCACCATTTGTAGCCTATCGAGGATGGGTCTCATTGAAGAATTAAGAACTGACCCCAAGAAGAAGAAAACTTACAAGCTTAATCCATCTAAGTCTGCCACTATCAGTGCCAAGGCCTCAAGGATGTCTCTCCTTCACTCCTTGGTGCATAAGGTCTCAAAGGTTATTCAGAATCAAAGATGCCTCCTAAGCAATCAAAAATTGATTGCTACACGGATATCAGCTAAAATGCCAGACAATCCACTAGTCTTAGAGTTAGCTAATGATAGTGAGGATGATTACCCAGACGAGGACTTCACAGATGACACTAATGAAGAGGGTGCATTTGATGGGGCTGATGATGGGGTGGATGATGCAACTTTTGGTGATGGTGATGGGCAGCATAGTGATGGTGGTGTTGAGGGACAAGAGGATGAGCATAAAGGCTTTGAATGTGCAAAGGGTGATGACTGAGCTCTCTAGGTTTTAGAATACTTTATCAGTTTTTGCTTCTTTTTGGGTCTTAGAAACTTTTATTTGTCATTATCAAGACCATGAGTCTTTAACCTATAATTTTCAATTGAAGCAATGACAATTCATATTTTTGCTACTCTATTTTAGTAACCTAATTCTTTTTCATTCATATTTAATCTTATATTTATACTAGGCCTTACCAATTCATGGAAAAATAGTGGAGAAATCAATGGCTTGAGAGTATACTTGATAGAGGGAGTACCAAAGCTATTTTCAATCTCAATTGAACTTAAATTAATGCATGACCTGAACTATAATTCATTTTTGCATTAGCATCTATCATAATCATAACACATTCACCTTATACTTAATCTATTATTTTATATGCTTCATATAAGGCTTGAGGAGGGTATATGTGTATGTGAGCAGGTGATTGGGAGCACTCAAGATACTTAAGGGCTCAAAACATTTTAAATGTATCTCTATTTTTATATCTTGTAATAGTTTTTAATGATTGGGCGTATTTTGGGGGTTTGGACAATTGTGCCTTATGGTAAAATCTTGTAATAAGGGTTTTGCCTTGGAATTGACAAAAGGGGAGATTGTTGATGTACATGTATTATTTGTCAATTCATAGGCAAAACATGTTGTAAGGGCTCTAAAGTCTAAAACTCCAATAAGACTTAAGACACGAAGATCTAGACTGGAAGATGGACTCCAACATCCCAAAAAGTAAAAGCATGTATGTAGCATAATTAGGGTCATTTAGAGAAGACCAAAATGTGCATTTTCACATGTAAGAAGCCCCCCCTCCTTAAGGACCAAGGGGGAGTGATCTTCCTAGGAAGATCATAGACAAGAAAAACCAGTATTCCTATTTGTGACTAGTCACAAACCCCATGACTAGTAACACTCAGGCAAGAGGACCAAAATCAAAACACTCAAGGACTGGGCCCCTTCCCCATGCCTAATCACGCTTGGTGAGTCTTAACCTAGTGTGACTGGTCACAAATTCCATGATTGGTCATGAATTAATCATGAGACATTTTCTCAAGGCTTCAAGTGGTGTTACCTTGGGTCTATAACCAATCACAATCTAATGCTTCGTGACCGGTCACAAACCCCATGATCGGTCATGCCTGGGAGAAAACCCATTTTCAAAAAACTCTATTTTTGAATGAAGGGCTCACAACTTTTATCCATTTTAAAATATTCTAATCCAAGGAATAAGAGTGTTTTTCAAACCCTATAAGAGGGAAACTTTTCTCTTTAGGGAAAAACTTCAAGCAATCAAGAGAGTGTTATTTCCTTTGCCAAAAAGAGAGCTCCCAAGATTGAACCATTTTTCCTCCATTACTTAAGCTCCAAGCTCTGCAATCCCTGAAGAATTTCTCACTTGCTACACTCTCTACTCTACTTAGCTAATATTCCAAAGAGAGGAGTGTGTGGGTTGTTTCCCTAAGAGGAAACCCTTCTTTGGTTGGCTAAGCTCTAGAGCAAAGGCTTGAAGTTATGTAGGTGTATTAAGGCATACTAACTCAACAAGGAACACTCCCACTTGGTAAGAATAGTAACATCAACCATCTAGTGGTATATTTGCTTTCGTATTGCATTCATTTACATCCATATTCATTTTCATATTGCTTTGCTTCCACCGGAAACACAAAAAATTGACCACACTCACCGGAGACATCGAGTGTATTGTTTAGCTTACCAAGAGCAAATAGATAGGTTTTGTATATTTTCTACTTAAATTGTAATAGTCAATCTAAATAAAATATACCTAAAATCAGTGGTGAGCATTAGAAGAGTGGACGTAAGCCATCGTGTCAAACTACTATAAATCTTGTGTTGTGAATTATTTGTGTGATTGGTTAACTCTTTACATTAATAGCCATATCTACTCTTCCACACAATCTATTTGATAAAATTCTTGAATAACTGCATTATTGGCATACACACACTTGCTTTAATTCAAAGGGATTAAAATTGAATTAAAATCAATCCTAACAATCAAAAAGGGGTAAAAAAATTTAGAAATCCTATTCATCCCCCTCTAGGATAAACCTATATGGTATTTCACACTTCAAAGGGAAAAAATATCCAATACCTTGGAAAACAAAAGCATTCCCTTTCATGGGAAATTATGGTGTGAGAAGTCATGTGAATTTGACGACAGACTCGACATATTGAACAAGCTAGTGAAGGAAATTGCTACAACCTTCCAGATAATGGTCGAACAAGGTCAATTTGAAAGAAGGGTAGGAAAAAACCATTGAGAATGGTTTAAAGAGAGAAAATTCAATAGCTCTACTCCAAAAAGCCCAAGTGGGAGCAAGGTTAATCAGTGGTCCATCTCGATAACAAATGACTCGAGGGCCCGATGGCTGGTGCATGTAAAGAGGCTCATCTAGAGTTAGTTGGCTATGAAGAACAACTTCTACAAGGCCAAAACCAACCTAATTGAGCATTAAATCTGCCATATCGAGAGGGGTTATAGAGGCCCCCACATTCTGGAGAAGATCCAAGAAGCCCCTTGATAGGTGATAAAGATTTCAACAGTATGAGATGCCTCTAATAGGAGGATCAACTATTGAAGAATGCAAGTTATGTATCTTTAGGGAACTCCCTGAGTCAATACAACTCTGATCAATAGTTGTATGAGGACTTAGACTAAAAATACAGGCACCCTCCATGCGAGCAAAAATTACCATCTTGAGAACGAGCAAGAAAAGAACTCAAGCCTTTAAGCCAACCAAGTGATGATCGAAGTACAAGGTCGGTACATGGTCGAGGTTCTAATATCAAGGGAAAGAGGCAACACAAGACGTGTGCTAGGCAAACCTCAAGGCAAGTGGATAAGGGACCATGTGGCGAGTTAGTAGATGGAAAAGACCAATCTACTAAGAAACATAATATCACTGAATTTGACACTGGCCCTCAAGGTATCAAGAAGATAGCAATCGGTTAATTTCCCATAAAGGGAAAGAGGAGGAAAAATCTTGTAGCTAGTTGGTCGACGCTGAGTTGATTGTGAACAAAAATGTATTAGAAGAAAAAGTCAAGAAAGAAGGTGAACTTGCATGTCAAATGATGTGCCAAGTGAAAGAAAGAAAGACCAACCATGTCCTAGTACAGGTAGAAATTAATACAGTCACAATTAGTGAAGTGACCAATGGAACAATAACCAAGTACAAAGACCAGTTGGCTACATGATATGGACCAATTACTACAATCTTGAAGTCGATAAGTGTCGACATAGCCACTGTTGACTTAATATAGGATGATCAAACAATCTTTCCCTAGGAAGATAAGGTTGACAACCATGACTCATGTTATTTAAGAGCAAAGTTTTGAGACAAGAGAGTACTCAACTAAGACATCAAGGGCCAGGAAGCAAAATTGAAAGTCAGGAGGTCAGATAGCTCAACGATGGTTGAAGGCTTTGAAATAACCAGGGCTAAACGAAGCCAATGTGACAAAAATCGACAAAAAATAAGTTCATTACTAAGGGTCAAGATCAACTCGGGAAAAGAACTAAGAACTAGAGGAATTCAAGAGTCTAAAGAGCATGCATTCTAGGCCTAAGAACATGGCCTCAATGGTAAGCAAAAAAGGGGTTAACTTTGAAAAGTTATGTGCAAAGGAAGAATTGTCTTTTGAGGGCTTCGTAGTAGTGAGGTCTGGCAATCATGGAATATCACCTTATGGACTTAAAATGACTTGCCGGAATGACTTGAGCCATGTCGAGGATTACATCTAAATAAGGGACCGACCCATTAGTGTGCTTTGGAGGGCAGCACTTCCTTTGGAAGTAGAAAATCTAAACATAATGGAATGGCTATTCATTTAGGAGAGGTCATCACAAGACTGCAAAGTCTTTGATGAAAATATTCATCAACTCACACATATCAGGGAAAAAATTGATTATGAATATTTGAAGTAGTATAAACCTTTGTACCAAAGGAAAGAGGTGTTTTAAGGACAAAAATATCCTACAGCAAGTGGTATAAGCCAAACAAAATGGCTTATATGAGGGGAAATTTTTCCTATAATAAAAAAGAGTCTAATGTGATGACTTATAATGAAATAAAAAAGTTTGTGGGCAAAAACTGGCATAGTAAATTTTCATTATATATATGTCGCTAGTTACAAAGACTCTTATCAAGACAAATAATGTCCAAGGAAAAAAATGTCCTAAGTGAAATGATGTAAAGGCTCACATCGAGACTATACATTGTTTCTAAAATATGAAATGGCCTGGTAACCATGGAGAAAAAGGCGCAGAAGCTGGTGACAAACTTGGGGTAGAATACAGGCTTCTACAAAAACTATTCAACCTTTATGTCATCACTAGTCTGGGGAACATGAATGTGGTGTGTTCACCACCTCTCTAGAAGTCACATTGGGAGTCTCCCATGCAATGGTTCTTAATCAAGAGGGTAAAGGAAAGGGCTCAAGCTAGTACGCCTCACCTAGCAAATGCCATTTTCACAGAACCATGGCATGCATAGGGGGAAACCGTATCTTTGATGGTGCAGATGGTGCCTCATCCCTATTCGTAAAGTAGTCCTCCATGACCCAAGGAGTACCCTAGAATTAGTTGATGGTCCATGTAATCCTCCAGCTCCTTGAAATAAGGGGACTAGATACAAGATGACCATCTCCAGCTGTGGGGTGTTGGTCCAAATGAAGAACATGGTGTGAGAAGTGAGCATTGAACATTCTAATACATAAGAGAATCCGGGTATCAGCTTTACCAAAAAGGGTAATTACCCCATTTAACAAAGTTTGAAACCACTTCGGAGTATTAAGGCCCGCTAATATGATTGTAGAAATGATGAAATGTAATCATGATGAAGAGAGATGAACATAAGCTAACACTTGAAATTGGGATTTATAAACCCACAAAGGAAAGGGTTAGCACAAAGTAATGAAGATAGTTTGGTTTCCAATGCAGCAGCCACCTTCCATTCTACATCAGATCATTGAAAGTTGAACGAATCCTATGAACAGTTAACGATGAAGAATATTTCATCCTAGAAGAGGCATCCAATGGAGTAACCTACTTAAATTAGATACATCCTCAAGCACAAACCTCTAAAATAATCAATAGGGTTTGTAAACCCAAAGCGTTAGAAGATGAACACACCTGTCTAGTTAAGATCTAAACTAGACACGTGTGGGGGGCATTTGTTGGCACCATCCTATAAATCTACCTACAGATGGGTGACGCATAGATTTTGTTTAGCCTGGGAATCCATCCAAGAGATAAAGACATGTGTCATACTCCCAACAAAGACACGAAGAAAGAGTCAAGACATGTGTCATGTAATGAACGTGGGTCTTCACTTACACGAAGAAAGCAAATCAGAGCCACTACACATCCCACGACAGGCATACGCTGTCATGACAAAGAATGAAGATAGTGACTATGACAATGAAAAGGAGTGGGAAGAGGCAAGTAACTACCCAACGACGTGAAGAGGGAGTTACAACTGCCACAACTGATTTTCTTGATATAAATAGGCAAGAAACGGAAGAAGACAAAATCCAACATCAACATCAAATTTTATTTATATCTAGGAGTAGATCTATCTTAGAAGTGGGAGTAGGAGTCATGTAAATTAGTTTTTAATTCAGCTCAAGCATATTAGACCTAGTCCATCCCTTGGTTTCTAACACCTACTTGTTCGACATCAAGTACTACAACTATTCTGAAAACGTTAGTGACTCCTTGAGTTAAGCAATTGTTGTATCAATGAAGTTTGGTTTTTCCCATTACTTCCCTTTGAAGCCTTTGAAAAGTCTTCTTTGTTGAGACAAGTACTGGACCCGTTCCAATCATCCGGGTTACCCAAACCCAAGACAAAGCATGGAAGAAGAAAATCCACCCAACAAAATGTATGACACATAGCATAGTGCCCAACCAAGTTAAGCAATGTGGGTTTTGGGTACCAACTATTTGTGTCATTCTTATTTTCTTTATGTTTTATTTTCATAAGTTGGTTGGTTTTCAATATTGATTGTAGAAGACATTAGAAAGAGATTTTCTGATGTAGAGACAACTACTATAATAATTGTCCAACTACTTCTTTGCTTTGGCAGTTACTTTCGTAACCTATTTGTGAGTAACACTGGTTCAAATTGGAATGAAATCTCAGTTTTCAATTGAAAAGCTAATATTCTTTTATCAATAATGAATTCCATCTCCAAATCCCATCTTAGATAATTCTTCTCATTTTGAAATCAGAAAGCTTAAAATACCAGTGAGTTAAACATATTAAAATACCAGTGAGTAATACTTTATTATATAATTTTCTTATTATTTTAATTTTACATAAACAAATAAGTCAAATAGAGAAGTTGTAAAAGCTTTAAAATGTTTCAAAAACATTTTTTGTGTTTTGTAATTGGTACAATTGTCGCTCCTCCTTACAATGAAAATTCAAATTCCATTACAACTAGATAAGAGAATACTTTAAATGGTCCTTTTTGCAGCTAGAAAATGATAGGCATTTTTTTTCTTATTCTTCTCAAACATTTTTTTAAGTTCTTAATTTGGAATGTTGTTGGTAGTATTTTTTTTTTAGTGAGTCACATATGAAATGTGTCTTCTTTGCCTGCATAGCTATCCAATTGCAATTTATTATATTCTTCTTCCTCCCTTTATATTTATACCAGTGAATGCCCCTTATAAACACAGGTGAGTGTATATATGTGTAATCTCGTGTATGTAGGATGTTAAAGAGAAATTAAAGTAGAGTTAGAAGCATGAGAAGTGGTAGGTTTTAAGAGAAAGAGATGTGGGTAAGAAGAAAAAGGGATAGAGGAAATGTGAGTGAGAAAAAATTTGGAAAGGAAAGGAGTAACCGATTTAGAATCCAACTAAGATAGATAAAATTGAAGAAGGAGAGAGACATATGGCAATTTTCTAAAAAAACTAAGAAATTAGGAGGGGTTGTCTGTGTGGGCAATCCTTTGCTTTAGTGTATATAGATAGATGTGGGTGAGAAAAAAATAGGGACAAAGGAGATGTGATTGAGAAAAAATAGGAATAGGAAAGGAGAAATAGTTTTAGAGGTTGTCCACATGACAATCTATCAAAATTTCCAAAAAACCAAATAAAATTAGGAAGGGTTGTCCAACAACACTTTGCTTTGGTGTATATAGATTTTATTGTATTATTATTATTGTTTCATATTGTTATTATTATATCCAAACTCACAAAGTTTCATATTGTTATTATTATTACTGTTTTTACCAAAAATAAAGTTTCATGTTGTTTACTTCCAAACTATTTTATTTAGCATTCTTAATATAATATTTTTTGTCATTGAATTAAGAAACCAGTAGCCGACCCCAAATAGTTGGGAAAAGGATGTTTGTTGTTGTTGTTGTTGTTTGTTGTTGTTGTTGAATTAAGAAACCTATTGTACATTGCTGAATTTTTTGACTTTATATTAGTTTGGATACCCTACAAGTATTATGAATTTATCTTCATTGAAATTTCAACTCCAATACTTAACTTTATCCTCCTTGATCTACATCATACACTTGTAAGTTGCTACTTGAAATTTCTCAAAGGTCATTGCATAGTGGAATACCAAAAGATTTTACCTTAATTTTTTTTTTGGTTAATGTTGCAAATGCCACGTATCATAATTTTATATAATTGCTAATTTCATACTTGAAAGATGAATGATGCAGGAGCATATTATGTAAAAAAAGAAGCTTGAGGATCATGGATAGTCCCCAAGACATGTCTAGTAGTTTAGGGGATTTTAGGGTTGTTTTCAGACATTTTAAGGTTAGTATTTTGGCTGTTATTTTTATTTTTGGGTTATTTCTATATTTTTTTAGCCATTTTTCCGATGTGATTAAGCTTTAAAGACCTTAGAAAGGAAATGTGGCTTAATTTATATTTTATGTAATAAGGCATTAAATGCTAAGGGTTTAGATGCAGTTAGGAATTTTATTTGGAATCTAAATGGGAGTCCTACTTAGATTAGGAATCTAGTGGTTTAAGTTTATAAATAGATGAAAATGCTAACTTGCTAAGTTGGTAAAGTCTGTGGGTGTTATGCCATAGACCTGGGTTCAAAACCCATCTTCGCCTACATTAACCACTAACATTTACCTATCAAAAAAATAAAAGTTTATAAATAAAGGAGATAATTAGGTTGTAATTCAGTTCTTGAAGAATGATGAATTGAAATGTTGTTTTCGAGCTCATGATAGAGCTATGGTATCTTCCCTAACCCCTTATGTGAGGTGAGTTTCTTCCCTCTTTCCTCTCGTATTTTTTCTCTACTCTCTTCTCCTCCTACAATCTTTCTTCTTTTCTCTCTTCTTGCTACTTTCTTCTTTCTTGATTATTTCTCTTTCTCTCTTTCTTGCATCTATCTTGCTGATTCTTTAAATTTTCTGCACTATTTAATTTCTTTGGATTAAAGATTCATCAAGAATCTCTTTTTCTTGATTTTCTTGAATCCTTCAATAAAGAATCTTTGCAAATATGAATTTTAAATATTTTATATACTTAGAGATCTTGGAATTTGATGAAATTTTGTATGAGGATCCCTCTAAGGATCATCTAACTCCCTATAAAATTTCATAAAATTCTAACATGTCAGTAGAGGTATTTTGGTAATTTTAAGATTCTATAAAAATTTACAAAATTACCTTTGTAGCCCTTTTCCATTATTTTACGCCTGAAATAGGAAGTACTCCTGATCTCAAGGTGTATGCCTGAAATAGGCTGTAAACCTAAACTTTAACTCAATTAAAGTTCAGGCATACTATGGACAGTCTGCACTATCTCTCCACAAAACTCAGAATCGGGTATGGTTTATCTCTTTAGAAAGCTGAGAAAGAGATATTTCTAACAAGGAAGAATGAGCATAGGGTGAGGGTATGCCTGAAATAAATGTACGCCTGATCTTTAACTCAATTAAAGTTCATGCATATAGGTTTTTCAGGGGTACCAGTTTTGGGCAGCAGTCCAGCAGCCTGATTTTTTGGGTTTTTGGGCCACCTCCTGAGGTCTAATGGGTCTCAAATTTTATGAAAGAATAGGTTAGGATCTCAGGTATGTCTCTGAAAAATTTCATACCCATTGGCCAAGGATAGACCCCTTTTTGGAATTTCCAAAGGCGGTGGGTTCTGTACAGTTTTGCACAGACCTCTGTGAAATCCAGGGGTTGTGGGCCCTATTCCTAGATTTATACATATGGGGTTGGGCTCAAATTTGGTGAAGAACAAATTTAGGATGTTATTAAGCTACTATAAAAATTTGAGAGCAAAAAAAAAAGTCTACAGAAAGTTATTTAGCAAACAAGGTGGGTAGCTAAATTTTTTACACATAACAAAGATAGCAGAATTTTAGTTTAAAAGAAATTATGGTAAAATACCCTAAAATTAACAAAATGAACTAAAAAAATTAATTTAAATATATAAACATGTTAAATAATAAACAATAATCAATCAAAAAAGAATTTTACAGATAGAGTTAAAATTCGGGCATTCCCCACTGTCCAATCTAGATAGGGGAACACCCTTTTTTAGTGAAAAAATGGGACCCATCTCAGGGATCAAATGGTATGATCTGGGGCTCAAATTTTTTGGACTGGTAAATCATTATGTCAATGATTCCCAATTCAAATTTTAGCTCAAAATTCGAAGTATAGAGGGACTTATGGTCCTTATACCATGGGTGGGTCAAAAATAAAATTGAAAAAGGGGAGATAGGCTTGTCTCCCCTATGTCCCACCATGGGGCTATTCAACTGGAGCCAGGGGTGGGTTGATTACAGAAATAAGGGTCTGAGAAGATGATAAAATGAAATAGAAGGGAGGGAACCAACCTAGGTACAGAGCTTTTCTTCCTTGCCTTTTTTCTCTTTCTCTCTCTCTCTCTTTCTTTCTCTATTTCTTTCTTTTCTCTCTTTTCTTCTCTCTTTTTCTTCTCTGATTTTTTTTGTTCAGATTTTCCTCCTTCCTCTTTGGACGAAATAGAGGGGTATTTATAGGTGGGATGGATGGGGGGTGAGGTGGAGAGGATGAGGTAGAAGGGGGTGAGGTGGTTGGTGGAGGTGAGGTGGAAATGGGTGGTGGGGAGTGTAGTGAGGTGGAGGTGATGTGAGGTATTCTAGAAGGGTGGTTATGAGGTGGTAGGTTGGGGTGAGGAGGTGAGGGATGTGTGGAGGAGGTAAGGGGTGAGGTGTCCCCTTCTAGAAGTTCTCATGGAGGTGGAGTGGTGTGTGTGGATGAGGGTGACGTGGTAGGCCCCCTTGCCACCTATCAGAAGGAGAGAGAAGGTGAAGGAGAGAGTGGGGCCCACGGGGAGGGATATAGGACTAAGGGGGGTGGTCCTTGGGTCTCCACCCCTTATTTGGAATATTTCAAATGAGGGATGTAGGGTTTAAAAAAAGATTCAGGGGTATTTTGGGTAAAACAAATAAGATATTTTGTCATAATTTCTCCCCTTTATAGTCTAGGCTTGATTTTTGGGTCCTACGGCTCTTAAATTTGTATGGTTTATGATTTTTTTATCTCCCAGACACTCTGGTCATAACGCAACTAACGAAATCACAATCGGGTTTGGGCAAGTGGGTCAAAATTGGCTCTGAATATTCCCAAACTGGTCTGTACCAATGAAAGAAGGGTAAGAAGGTAAAATTGATTTTTGAAATGTTCAAATGAAAGATGGTCCTTGAGATTTGTGATCTATAGGCTCTAACTGTTCGTGAATCAAATGCCTGAGTTGAAAGTTATGCCTGAAACCCTGAATTGTCTTGGACCAAACTCCGCTTGGACCTATGACTGATTTTTTTTTGCTTTGAATGGGGTGTGATGGTGATCATGGGTGTTTAGGTCTTGGAATTGCAATGCTATAGGGCTTAACAGGTAAAGAATCTGAGTCCTAGTGAATTCTCAAGAGATTTTTTAAGGGAGGTCACTTAGTTGAGAAATGTGCCCTAGACTAGCAAAGAATTGAGTCAACTAGTCATGTTGGGTTTGTGAAAGGGTTTCTCCATTAGGAAATTTATTAAAGATCTCAAAATTTTAAAGAAAATGAGCCTAACCTTGAAAGATTTGGACTTCTAGAGAGTTCTTGGGGGCTCACCGAGTGTCTATGGCTAATAAAGGTGATTTAGCTGTATTTTGGGGACAGATTGGGGCAATTGGGGAGCATTGTGCCCTTTGGGGTTTTTATTGGGAGGATTTAGGGGTTACCAGGGTATGGCCACTGACCGGCTGAGTTTCTAACTTGTGTCGGGCTTTTAGAGTTTTACCAAAGGTTCGATTTTGGGGAGAAATGGTATATTTTGAGAGAGTAGGGGTAAAATGGTAATTTTATTACCCTCTTGTGCCTCAATATGGGAATATTGATGAAGGTTGAAGAATCTTGGAAAAAATGGGCTTCATAACCCCTAGTTTGAGGTCTTTTGAGGGGCAGGGGAAAAATGGTCATTTACTAACCTTTTGGGATTTTGATGCTGGAGACCTTGTGAAAGTTCCTAAAATTTGGATGTCTTCATTGTGGAGAGTATTTTAGAGAGTTGTGGAGAAAATGGGTTCAAATAGGCTTTGATTTGAACCTCTACGGGTGCAGGGGTAAAATGGTAATTTACTAGCCTTTTGATGCTTCAATGTGAGAAGGCTTATAAAGGTTGACAAATTCAAGGTGTCTTTGTTGTAGCAAAGATGTTGGAAATCCGGGTTTAATAGGGCTTAATTTGAACTTCTGAGGGTGTAGGGGTGAAATGATAATTTGCCAGCCTTCTGATGCTTCAATTTGGGAAGGCTTATGAAGGTTGGCAAATTCAAAATGTCTTTTTTGTAGTAGAGATATTGGAAAGCTGGGTTTAATGGGGCTTAATTGGGACTTTTGAAGATGTAGGGGTAAAATGGTAATTCGTTAGCTTTTCGATGTTTCAATGTGGGAAGGATTATGAAGGTTGGAAAATTAAAAGTGAAATAAAGCTGATAGTCTGAAATTTGGACCCTCGTAGTCCTAGGGTGTTTTCTAGAGAGATTGGGGTTTGGTCTGATTGATCTTTGGGTGGAATTTAGATATTGACATTGCGTTTGTGACCATAGTTTCCTTTGAGAATGCCTAATTATTTGGGGTTCAAGGAGGATCTAGGATCTGACTTTATCTCTTATTGTAATGAACCCATCTAACTCCATTAATTAGCCCAAGTCAAAATTTGGGTGCTGGCAGATATGCAATTGTAGAAGTCGGTTAAGAAGATCTTTGGAAATGACCTAAGGCCGGCTTATTAGAACAATTTTTATTGGATTTCAAGTGTGAGAAGCATTTCCTTCCTTAAGTTTAATGTGTGATTGGAAAACTTCCTTTCCCACTCCACGTAAGTGGAGTTTTTCTTGGCAAAATAATGATAATGGTCGTCATTTGGAATTTTGATGTGTCTTGAGCCATTTTCATGAATAGTTTTGGTGTTGCGTGCGCCTTTTGGTTTCCTCAGTCTATGAGTATAAATTCCTTATTTTCATGGAGATCTTCCTCCACTTCCTAACTTTTGAATTTTGAGTTATGCTTCTTGTGATGATGTTTGCTTCTAACTCTTCTTCTACCTCCCAAGATTCTAGCTCAATTGGTGGGCATCCCGGTTGGCGACCCCAAATCCAAACTAATAACTAAGTGATAATTGTTGAGGACTCTGCCTTAGATAATGAAGAGGTTGCAATGATGGTGGCAGAGGGGATGATTCTTCTCATGGACAGAGAGCATCTGAGAGGGATGATAGATGAGGAGGTTGTCATCTTTGCCCTTTCTCTCAGTATAAGGGTAAATGTTTTTTTACACTAAAAATCTCTCTCCCTTTTTTTGACTGTTGACTACTATTGTAGCTTGGCGATTTTATTTCACAACCATAGTCATGGTCTAGTGAGAGGAGAGAACATGATTCTCCAAAGGTTGTTGTAGGAGGACCGGCAAGTTTGACCACTTGCATGTTGAGCTGTGGGGGTTTCTTGATAACTCCAAGCGGTACACTAATGCTCTAGATAGGGAGAGAGAAGAGTTGAGGGTTAAGGTTGCTAGGCTGAAAGGGGAGCAAAGGAGGCCTGAGGAGGGCTAAGATCGTATCGTAAGTGGCCCACTAGACATTGCTCTGGCTGCCTAGGGAGGGTTCCTCCTTTTCTAAACTTCTACCAACCTTAGGACTTTTGTTTTTCTTTTGACGATGCTTGTTATATGCAACTCACATGGGGATCCAGTTGCTTAACAAGTAGGGCTAATGTGCTCCTCCAAATGAAGCTTATAGTGTACCTAGCATGGGGGCTTAGTTGCCTAGCAAGTGGGGATTATGTGCTCCACTAAACGAAGCTTAAGGTTTACCCAACATGGGGTTTTAGTTACCTAGAAAGTAAGGTTTATATGATCCACCAAATGAATCTTTTAGTCCTAATTTGAAAGGGTTGCTTTCGAGGTTAGGAGTGTTTAGATGTTCCATTCTAGGACTTTTTCTTCAACCAAATTGAAGCCTGTTAGCCTAACCCAGAAGGGTTGTTTCCAAAGTTAGGAATACCTGATTGTTCCATTCTAGGAATTTTGTTTCAACCAGACTGAAGCCTATTAGCCTAACTCATAATGACTGCTTCCAAAGTTAGGAATGTTTAGCTATTCCATTCTAAGACTTTTGCTTCAACCAGACTGAAGCATGTTAGCCCACTTTGTGTAGCTAAGGACAAGATCGAAGCTATCTTTAATTTGATAATTGTTGCACATTGTTACCATTCCACCATTGTTATATCAAAAATATGAAAGAAAGAAAGAAAAAATGCAGAATAAACAACAATAATGAGAAGGAAAACCAACCAACCTTGTAAGACAAGATCCCAGAAGAGGAGTTTGAGTGTCCTTATAACAACCTTTTTTATCATCATAGGATAGATTGGGATTTTCTACACATGAAGATATAAGAATAATCATCAACACATATTATAATCCTAAGTACTTCATTGGCATTAAAAATTTAGGTAGAAGGATGAGAGAGGACAGGCTACCTTAAGTGCAAGAGCGATCATCATTCCCACCATGAATAAGAAAAATGTCATCACAAAATCAGCAAGGTTGCACCCATTCCACGGTGCATGCCCAATCATTTGCCACTCACCTCTAACATCATCCAACAAACTATCATCTACGGTGCATTAATCAATAATCAACCACGTAGTTATTAGTAAATAAAAAAATCAAAGCACATTCATTAGACATTACTGGCTCGTAATACTTGGCCTCACTTATTGCAACCAATCAGGCCCTTATATTTATGTTGTTATATGCAAGAAAGTAAAGGAAGTGTTGAGGCCCAAGGAAGCAGCATATCACGCCCCACGTGACAACAAGAGGGTTCAGAGACCCTCACCAGATAAGATTTTCAGACATTTTGTATTGGTAGAGGCTAAGTCCGTGACAAGAAGCTTCCCATCCCTTCTGGTTGTGACAGGTTATGAATTTGTGTGGTTGACAATTGTCTGAGTTATGGTGATGCTCAACCCAAAGTATTTGTCAAGTGACTCGGTTGAATATGTTTTCTGCAATTTAACTAGTCACTCCTACTTGTTATCATGTCTATAAACATCATACATGTGGCATGCATCCAAAGGTTGTTTCATTGCAAATCCTCTAACCTACAAAATGATCCACCTCATATTAATTAAGGTTGGGATTCAATGAGATTCCCTAGTATGATTATCAAATTGTGTCAAAAGGGGGGGGGGACTCATACCAATACAAGATGGGGCATGGGTGTTAAGGTTCATTCCATTGTAATGTTAAAGAGAAACCCATCTCTTACCACTCAATGAATCAAAATCAATATCAATTCTTTGTAGAATGGATCGCAATAGATTTTTCTAACTACATGCTACGGTGTGATGAGCTGTGTTCACTGAGAACTATTAAGGAGAGAAATATAGAAGCTGAAATAAAAGGAAGTTGAAGAAGTTGTAAAGGCACTTATAGAGGTTAAGTAGTTAGGAATTCTATTGAAACTAATCTTAAGTTGTTGTAACAAGATTAGTGTACAGCTATAAAAGATTAGAAAATTATAAATAAGAAGGAAAGCCTCTACAGAGGTATTCTGGGTTTTCTAAAATTCATGTTTGTTTATTAGAACCAATGATTTGAAAGGCCTAACTTGATGTGTTCTATCAATCCTAGGGTTTTTGGTTATTGGATAGGTTCGTAACAATTGGTATGAATTCGAATCGTAGAAGGACTAGCTAGTGAAGAGAGTAACCTGAACCTAAGTGAGAGAGCTTCTCTAGTGTGAAGAGAGTTACTTGATCCAATTAAAAGCCTTTACAAGGTGGAAGGAACTAGATTTATGTTAATCATAAGAACTACCTCACCACCGTCTACCACCTAAAAACCCACAAGACCTCTCTTTGCACCATCCACGATAAAGACCTTGCATCAGCATTGATTCTTCCATGCACTCCATTTCCGGTTATCCATCGAAGTCAAAGGAATATTATTTGTTATTATACTCCTACTCAAACAATAGAAACATCTTAACACATTTCTCCATTCATTAAGACTAAACAGCCTCATGTGATTTTCACAGCTCCACCTATAGATGAATATCTGCACCCCTTTGAGTCAAAATAGCCTAGTGATATCAAATTCCTCTGCACCTTTGGGACATACACCACACTACCCAAAGTATGAATCACTCCATCAAACATCTTGATCTTTACCATTCCAATACCCATGACGTCATATCTAGACTCTTTACCAAAAGACACAAATCCTATATTCTCTTCTTGGAACATATCAAAATATTTTTTCCTAAAGCATATATGAACAAGACAACCCGAATCTAATATCCATTCATTATGAGAAATAGTGTCATACCCTTGGAGACCATGAGCACATCTCCAAGATGTTCCTCCTATTCCAATTTCTTTTGCACTGTTACCACTGCAACACCACCACTAGGACCATCACACTTATTCTTGTTAGCATGTTTCAGACAATCCCTTTTTATACAGTCAAACTCCTTACAATAAAAATATTGCACCCCGTCTTTTCCTATAGACTTGGACCTACTACTCCCAGTTCCCTTCACCAAAGACCTCTCTTCCATATTCAAAGCATTCCCACTCACTGATGAATCCCCCCGATGATTTCCTTTGAACCTCCTCATTGAGTATAACATTCACCACTTCATCAAACTTGATTGTGCTCGAACCTAAGGAATTACTCAAGGTCATCACCAAATCATCCCAACTCTCTAACAAAGAAGACTACGACACGAATGCCCTAACTTCATCATAGAAGTTGATGTCTACTAAAGATAATTGGCAACTAACCGTGTTAAACTCGTTTAAATGTTCAGTCACACCTCTGCCCTCACCCACCTTCATATTGAACAATCTCTTCATAAAAAACACCTTATTAGATGCTAATGGTTTCTCATACATTTGAGACAAGGCAACCGTGAGATATTCTATGATCTTCTTCTTAAAAATATTAAAAGCAATCAATAATGATAGATAGCAATGGATCATACCTAGGGCTCTTCTGTCAAGCATCTATAGTCAGGATCCAACATTGTTTTGGGCTTCTTCACTTTTCCTCCAAGTAGCTAATAGAGTTTTTTCTGATAGAGAAAATCCTCTATCTACAACTTCTAGTATGTGAAATTCACACCATTAAACTTCTCAATAACAAACCTTGTGGAATCTTCTTCCGTTGCTCCCATTGCTCCTACTCAAATCAAAAACTCTTCCAACTCGCAAATCTTGGCTTCTTACGAATTACTAACAGCAAATTTGAATCACGGAACCTAGCCTCCTTTCGAACCTGGAACTATCTATTTCCTTCTCAACGAGGAAACTGGCTCTGATACCAGCTATTAAGATCGAAACCCTCTTGATGCAAGTTCCTTGGGACGCAATAATAAATGCAGTATCACTAGCAAACACACAAGAAACCACAACATATAGATTTACGTGAAAAATCCTAAATCAGAAAAAAAAATCACAGAGCCACACAGAAACATTTTCATTATAATGGAAGATTACAAGCTACAAGCTTCACCCTCTTTCTCACACTCTATCTTTTCTCTAACCTTTTTTCTCACAATATAAAAAGGAACCCATTTCTCTTACCCTGAATCAACCCCTTCAATAAGAAACCATTTACTTACAAGACCCATGTTCTTACCCTAGATGACAATAGCAACCTTAGGCCTAGAGTGAAATCTCACTCTCCCACACACCTTCTAAATCTTTCACTACAACTTGCCGCTGCCGGATCGATCCACCCAAAATGGTCGAATTACTCTACCTGCCCGGATCAAACCTTCCAAAAGCGTTGGATCGATCCAGCTTGCTTGTAGTCATCTTCCTCTACATCACCGAACACAACCAGATTGATCCGCCTGTTTTGGTCAGATTGATCCGGTCTGTCACTCTTCTTCCTAGGCTTCTTTCCACATCAATTTCCACCCTCAACAAGTCTCTCATACACAAGTGGCTAATAGTCATATATATGTTTATTTTTAGGTGTTTATATATACTTGTGTATATATATATATATATATTCATTTCAATTGTCTCTATAGTTGTTTATTCACTACAATAAATACAACAATGACTAAAAGCATGCCATACTGCCTAGTTGAAATTAACACCACAAGGAATCTAGCCTTTTCCAGCAATTTTTCTTATGTTGCAATTAAAATCGCTGCAATAGGTAGGCTTTTGCAACGAAATTCAACTCGTTGCTATGTTATA
>JAOXJP010090279.1:0-14701 GCA_025762735.1 Platanus orientalis | reverse complement strand
TTGTAGATGATGTTGCTCATAGAATTAGAGCGGGATGGTTGAAATGGAGAGGTGCTTCTGGAGTGTTGTGTGATAAATGAATACCACTAAAATTAAAGGGAAAATTCTATAAGACCAGCCATGCTTTATGGAGCAGAATGTTGGGTAGCCAACAAACAACAAGTACATAAAATAAGTGTGGCTGAAATGAGGATGTTGAGATGGATGAGTAGCAACACTAGCAAGGATAAAATTAGGAATGAATTTACTTATGGGAGTTTAGGGATTGCACCAATAGGTGATAAAATAAGAGAAAGTCGATTGAGATGGTTTAGACATGTGCAATGGAAACCAATGACTGCACCAATGAGGTGGAGTGAGACCATACAAGTTGAAAGTGCTAGAAGGACTAAAGGAAGGCCAAAATTGACCTAGCTGGAGGTAGTAAGGAGGGATATGACAGCTTGTAATTTAACGACAGATATGGCCCTAAATAGAGTGGAATGGCGGAACAGGATTCATGTAGCTGACCCCAAATAGTTGGGATAAGGCTGTTTGTTGTTTTTGTTGTTGTATTATTTTGATACCAGGATAAATCTTAAAGAAGAAAACATAAAGAAAAATGAACATAGATAAAAGAGATTTACACGGTTTGGCTTGGAACTATGGCCATGGTGTTGGAATTATAACCATTATTTCTCTTATATGTTTTCTCATAAGGCCACACTCCTATTTGTATACAATTGTCTTAATGAATAAAATAAAATAAAATAATTTGGAATAGGATTCCCAAATATTTCAAAAATATGAGTAGGATTGCCAAATTAATTACAATCCCAAAGGTTATGCTAATATTTCACTCCTTGAGATAACATAGTATTTTTTCAATGAATTTAAATGTTATTAGTAAGCAAAGTACAATTTAAGCAAGGATAAATAAGCAATGAATGTGTGTGTGTGTGTATATATATATATATATTCTCTAGTTCTCATTGAAATATAAAGATGCTAACAAATATTAATATTTTCAATTAAATAAGCAATGAATGTGTATCTTTCAAATATTTACATAATAAAAATAGTTAAAATATAATCCAATAAAAAAAAAACTTGGCAATATATTGTCCCCTTTGTCATTCAAACTCATCAAATTTTAAAACAATTGTTTTAAAAAATATTTTTATTATGAATAGCATAATCTAAAATTAAAAAAAAAAAATTTGAGTAAAAGGACACTAGTATACACATATTGATAAGAAAATACCTTGTTAGGACCTAGCAAGTTCGATACAAGTTATGATAGATGCTAACCTAAGTCTTAGAAAAGGGTTATTCATATATATCAAGAGAGACCTATAAAAAATTGATAGAGAGCAAGAGAGAGAGAGAGAGAGCCTACATTGATGTATAAATTTCCTTTGATATGCCATGAACCAAACCTTGTTGTTTTAGCTTTGTCTCCAAAAATCAACATTCACTATGGAGAACTTTAAAAGAAAAAGAGATTTCATTCACTACTCTAAGTTGAAAGATGGCTCCACAAATTGCGTTTATATAGGGTTTGAAGATACCTAGATGCTTTAAGTTCGTCATAAACTTCCACTCACAATGGATTTTTTTGGTTTTGAATTATATTCACGACATTAATTTTCAATATCATGATAGATTTTTTTCCAAGATAAAATTCATTCCATTTATATCCTTCCATATCAAGATAGATTTCTTTCACATTCACACAACTGTTGAAATATTTGGTTTCACAACTAGTTGATCATGAATAACTAATGCTCAAATTTCAAAATTCATGGAATCTTTCATTATTTAAGTACAATATACAAGTATGGGTGGTGGAAAATCTTGAAATGACCTGTATGTCCATCTTGATCAGATCTCTTCATTTCTAGTTCAGGATGGCATAAGTCTAGCTCATTTATTAATCAAGTTTATTCACCAAACTAATCTACCCAACCTGAACTAATCCAAAAAGAAATGATAAGCACCGTACTACTTTTTCATGAATTTGTGTGGGTGTTTACATCCGATATATAATCATGTCCACTAGTTTGAAAAGCTACTACTATGGCCTATTTGTGGAGTGATTTGATCTACAAATTTAGATTTCAGAAATGTGATTAATTACACTCATAAAAAAAATTTCTTTAATGCATAAAAAGAAAAGATGTCCCAAAAATGTAGCTAATGATAATGGTAGAAAGCATGATTACAGAGGAAGATGTGAGTGGAAATAGATATCTTTATTGTAAATCTTCTCCCTCTATCTCTCTCTCCCTTCAATAAATTTTGTGTCCCCCTCCAAGAAAGAAGTAATGTCACAAAAGATGAAAACATTGGTGCTTTATGTATTTTGAACTGTATGCTTGAAGATATGTGTTAAGCAACCAACAGCCAAAGTGAAATAAAAGAAATTATAATTAACTCTAATGATTAAAATGAGTAACATATAACTTGAAGCACATGCTAAGAAAAAGGAGAATACCACATATTATATATTTATATGTCAAGTTTGATTTGTAAACTAACCTATTCATATATTTTCATGTAGGTAGTTTAATTTCATTAGCAATAACTTGAATATTGATTAAAAAATTTAGGTGGCTATGATTAGTTAGCTTGTGATGGGGATAGCAATGGGTGGCTTAAATGAGTTAAATTGAACTAACTTTAATTTAGGCTGGTTCTAATATTCTTACACTCATTTTCTATATATATATATATATTCCAAAGTATCCTTTCTCATGTTACATTTGGAATTTTTAAACTCCTCTTTGATAGTGGCTCACACCACATTAGGTTTGATTCTCGTTTACTATTTTGGATATTTAATCTATAATTCAATTAAATTGTATTTTCCTTATGTATGTTTTATGCATTTTTTTCATTTATATTATTCATGGTTTCCACCATGTTTAGCACTTTGGCGTTTGGTAATCATGATTAGAAGAATCTAGAGAAAAGTAACTCAAACACTTTCTTAAAGGTAGTTTCAATCATTGGTTTGTATGGTGTTGAATGTATTTATCCAAAGACACATGTGATTTTATCATACTCTCAATGGGAAGAGAGAGAAATAATGAAAAAACCAAAATTTCAAGAAACCCCATAAGGAGTAGAGGCCCTAGCCACATCAACCTCCAAACCATTATTTTGTCTTTGGTAAACATGATTAGAAGAATCTACTAAAAAAATAACCCCAAACATTTTTTTTTAAAGGTAGCTGTCAAACATTGTTATAACCATTGGCTTGTATGGTGTTGGATGATTTTATCCAAAGCACATGTGATTTTAGCAACTCTCAATGGGAAGAGAAAGAAATGAAAAAACCAAAATTTCAAGAAACCTCACAAGGACTATAGGCCCTAGCCACATCAACCTCTAGACCATTAATTTTGTCCTTTTACCACTTTAACAAATCCATATGTTTTGGTTGGTCAAGTTTTGCCAAACATATCATGGGCAGCATATGCACCATGTTGCAAGGGATAGTATTTGGGGGTACACTCCCAAACTGTAATTCTTTAACCATTTTTTTTTCTTCTAGGATTATGTCCATTTCCTTCATTCGGTCATCTCCTTCCAGTAGTTTTGCCGCTACCAAAAGCTCCTTAGTGAAAGACTCATTTTGTTCTATATCAATGCCTTATAGAATTAGTGATTTTTCTTTACATAATTCTAGTTTTTTCTTTTCTAGAATCTCATCTTTCTAGTCTTTCTTTGATTTTCTTTTATGTTTCTTGTAAAGCTTCTTTCATATTTCCTTAAGATGTATGATTAATTTTTATCCTATGCTCTACCACTCATTTTCGTTACCATCTCCTCTTATGTATTATGTTTATTGGTAGTAGAAGTCTTGGAGGAAAATTTAGATGGTTAATCTTGGTCCATTGACCAATTTGCAGAGAAATAGGTTTTTATCCATTTTTTTGTACTCGTAGATTTTCTTTCACTAAATATTCTCTCATTTATTCTTAGCGAATACTAGAGGCCTCACCCACTTTCAACTCCATTCTTGTTTCCATAGGGGAATTTGCAAGGAAGAAGTTTGTTCCTATGCAACAGGTTATGTACATGCAATATTTGGTCCTACTAGGCTCTAATAACAGATTTTGCAAATTCTTTTGGCATGACTAGAAATAAACATTTTCTTCTTATCATCCTCACTTGATCCAACAACTATTGACCAAATTTCTTTCAGCCTTGGGATCTCTACATTTTCTTTCTTTCTACCATCTAAGTTTATGTCTTTCTTGGGCTCGAAGTCTTTTCCATGATGGAACTTTGGCATGGGGTCATTCCTAGGCCATCCCTTCATTCTACAATCTAAAGATGTCATATGTAATGGAACTATTGATGGGAATGAATCCACATCAATACCCATTTCCTTCTTCGCCTCTTCAAGGAACTTTAATATATTATGTGTAACGACCCAACCTTTGACCAGGATTGTCACAAGGTGCTGATTCCTAGAACATGTATTATCCATTCATAAAAGGGGTATTGATGTGGGGGGAAACAAGCGATGACTGGAAGATGGACAAAAATATGGAGATGGGGACATTGGGATAGATAAAGAAATTAATGGAATATTAAAATATACAACACAAAACAACTAACATATATATGCTTATAACAAGATAAAAATTAAAAAATGATAATAAAAAATTACAAGAAAAATGTTTTAATGGATTAAAAATTATAAATGCAAAATGAAAGAGACAAAAAGAAATACAAAATACAAAATTCAAAATTCAAAAGACAATGATCAAATACAAAGTGGAGGTACATGCGTACCTCCAATGTTGCACAAGCATTGATTTTCTCCTCTTATTTGGGGGCAACACCTTTATGATTTGTTTATTGTATCCTTAAGACAAAAATTTTAGAGAACAAAGAGGAATGGATGTGGTTTCACGAGAAGGGAAGAGAGAGAAAATATATGGAGGGAGGGAAAAAGAAAGAGACATAGAAATAGAGATTTTGGGTTTGGGTGAGTGTGAAAGCTTTAAAGAGGGGGCTTTAGTGGGTTTAACCAAGGGGAAGAGAGAAATGTAGGGTTCCTTTGGGGTGTGTGAGGGCTGAGGGATGAGAAAGAGAGAGGAAAGGGGGCTACATGGGTTTTGGTTGTACCTAATAGAGAAGATTGAGGCACTATTTATAGGTGAGAGAGGGATGATGAGAGGTCCACATTTTCCAAATGTGTCCTAATACATTTCTTTATTTAGGTTGATCATTTTTTCAGTATAGAAGGTGAGATAGAGGGTGATTGTGTCAAAGTCTAGATCATAGGAATTCCTAAAAAGGACCCTTAATCTAGTCCTACCCTTAGTCCACATTCATAATCTCTAATCAAGTTTGGTTAGGATTAAGTATAGTAAGAATGGGTGGCACAATCACGATAACAGGTCTCTAATCTTTTAATTTGAATTTTCTAAGTGTTTTTCCATTCTACATGACAATTTTTTCATAATCCTCCTTAAATGTCAAGAGTTGAAGGCATAATTTGGTAACTTAGGTGGGTTGGATGCATGGCCTAGAAGTGGAATACATGTGACCTGAGAAATGGACCAACTAATTGGCGTATTTGGGCCTTAGATGTGGGCTAAGTTGGGTCAAGGCTCGGATCTTTGCACTTTGTGGTGTTCCATAATTTTGGTACACGTTAGATTTTCTCATTCCCAAATTTAATGATTTTGATTAAACCCCACCTTGGCTAAATAAGATCATCTGATCATCGTGGTGGTGCTTGATTTTTTTATCTAGGATCTCAAAGTATTGAATCAGATGGGAAATCTTTAAACGCATGCGATGGAGGGTCTAGAATTGGAATTTGATGATCATGCCTATATCTATAGTGTTTGATGGAGTGTAAAATGTGTATTTTGTTGAGAAATCGAAGGATTTTAAATTGAAAGCTAAGATTCACTGAAACTTAATATATCAAATTTTAATAATCAAACCCTCTATTATAGGGTTTTTGGGACATTCTGAACACATTTGTAGTGTTAAATTCATCATCTAATTTATCTTTTGATCAGATTTTAAATTAAGGGTTGAGATTTACTAAACATAATATGATGAAATTTGATGATCAAATACTCTATTTCAAGGTTTTGGACCACTCCAGATGCATCTATGACACCCGGTTGGTTATCTAATGCATGTATGATAAGATTCAGGGGTCTACCTTTGATGAAGGATAAAATTATAACTTTCAATGTAAATGTAACCAAATTTAGGATAACCATTAAAAAACTATGATATTGGAAGTAAATGAAGGAAGATGAAGAAAGTGAATCCTACAAAGATCTTAGGAAAAAATCAAGGGTCTAGAGTGACAAATTTGGAAAGAACTCGAATAGCCTAAAATTGGGAGGTTATCTAACCACCTTGGTATCCTAGGATGCTTAAGGTCTATTAAAGAGAATTAGTACTACTCATTGGAAAAAAAAAACCTCTAGACCTTAGGCCAAAATAGGTGCTGAAAGTAGTATAAGAGAATAAGTAAATCATAACTAAAACATGCTCAAATTAGAGTAAATCTAATAATGCATATAAAGAATCCAAAATTTCATGTAAACCAAAATTTCTACCACAGCATAAGGGAAGAAATCAATATATGGAATATTTAGAATTATGAAACTTACACAATTGTATCAAGACATGTTGAAAAAACTAAAATCTAACCCAAATTGGCAACCAAAAATGAAGGAAGGTGTAGAAAAATGGTGTACAGTAATCAACTTGAGAACTTACTAATCCTCCATGGATCTAGTGTTTGGATGAAGGAAACTTACTAAACTTCAAAAATAAACAATCAAAATTGTGAGGAAACTAAAATACCAGCTAAATGGTCTAACCATGAGAAATAGTGAAAGAAACAAAGGGGGTAGCACATCATGTATGGACACTCACTATTTTTATTCTTCTTCCTTTTTCAAGCTCCAGAATCTTCAATTACCTTATTCTCTTTTCATCTACTCTCTGTAAAATGATGTAGATCTAATATTAATTAAGTGAAACTAGAAGATTTAAGAAGAAAACCGCCTATCTTAGAAAGTTTTTCATGGTTAAGAGTGAAACTTATCAAATTGGAGAACTCTCATTTTTCTCTCCCAAAGCTTTATAATCTCTCTAACTCTTCCTTCCTTAGGTGTAATCTAATATATTTTGGGCAAAATAAAGTCATATAGTTGTCCTTGTACGAGATTACCCTTTCCCAAAAAGATTTGATGTGAAATAGGGAAGAAATCCCTTTTTTTCATATTCTACAAGTTGGGACTGGTCCCCCCATGCTAAGACAGCTCACAGAAGGCCTTTGGGACCAGTCACATGATCCCATAACTGCTCTCATTGAGAAAAATTATTTTCCTGAAAGGTTGGGACCGGTCGCACATAGGTGGGATCAGTTGCAATACCCCCTGTGACACATATTTGTGCACTGTTCAATACGTTAGAAACTAGACTCTTACACCTTTCTAATAGTGTATGGCTTAAACACTAATTCCTTTCGGGTTTGTTCAATTTTTCCAATGAAGTTATCCCAAAACACACTTGGCGCAACTTCCGAACTCAACAAGTTCATGATTAACTTGGGTTTTACACTTCTCACTCAGTCTAAAGGACTCTTAAATGACTATATGGTCTATCTAAAATATGTAAAATGATAATTTTACTCTTACGAGAGTAAAATTATAGTTTTCCCTTTAAGTGCAACATGGGGTGTTACACCAATTATAGGGCCGATCCCATTGTATTATATCCCTAATTGGTAGGGCCACTTATCACTGATCTCACATGTGTCTCTATGAGAGGGATACCACCATATACATCCCCATGGTAGTTCAGGGTCACTTAAGACTTATCTATGATCTCACATACAAACCCTATGAGTGGGGTACCATTATATACTCCCATGATGGTGAGGGGATCACTTGTCACTTGTCACTTTTCTCACATGTAACCCTATTAGAAGGGAAACACCATATACTCCTATGATGGCAAGGGGAAACACAGTGATATATATGAAATATTGATATAGACAAAGCAGTTATATTCCTATTGATGGGAACATTGTTGTGGTATGGGATTTGTAATCTAGCATGTGGGGGGGGGGGGAACCCTATGTGTGTTTCCCCGATAAGCTTTTGCGGCATAAGTTGGGGTTGAACATATAGGGGACCCTATGGGCCCTGATGCTAAAAGTGGAGTGACTGCCACCAATTCAAAAACCTTAAAAGGGACCTCCCTTTCTTGATAACAATTTCTTTTCAGCTAAGATGGAAAACCCCGCTCCTAACAAGTGGTATCAGAGCCAAGATCGGGTGTTCAAGCCACCCTGCATGGTTGTGGAGGGGGGATTGTTGGGGCATGGGACCCATAATCTAGTGTATGGGGGGGGGAGAGGGAGACCCCATGCGTATTATCATAATAAACTCTATGGCGTAAGTTGAGGTTCCACATATGGGGGACCTATGGCCCTACTGTTGGCACTGAAGTGACCGCCACAAATCTAGAAACTGTAAAAGGGTTCACCTCCTTTTCTAGACAATAATTGCTTTTCATCTAGGACGATAAGCCTCATTCCTGATAAACACTTTTTATGAATAAAACAAAACTCATACGAAACAATCTTAGAACTTTTAAATCATATATGAGTCTCACTCTTGACCACATAACCAAGAACACAATTCTAATAGCAATAAAAATAAACCAAAAGTTGTTTGACCCCATCTAGGCATAGATAGACTAAGAGTTAAGAAAAGATGAGAACATTGTTTATCAAAATAATTTACTTAGAATAATTCTTTTAAAATTTAATGGGATTTGTGAAACACTAAGACTTAAGAAGTTATATAAGATCGTGGTTTCCAAAGGAACTTTTTTAGGACTCAAATATCTTTTATAACTATATACTAAGTAAGAATCATTAATCATAAAAAATAAGGACAATTTTTGGTCTTCTAAAACATATCACAATTAAGTTAAAACCATAATTTTGAAGGACTTAAAGGAAAACATGGAAAATTTTATAAAATATCATCATTAGAGGTAGTTAAAAGAAATAGTACTAAGAACCTAATGAACCAACATAGACATATGCATAGCATATGACACAAAAATTACTTACAAAAACATAAATTTAAGGCAAGGAATATCTGAGAACCAAATGAATAAAACAAAGCAGTTTCATATAATGTATATTCACTTACTATTCGATTTTCTTCACAATGATTACTTTGAGTGCTTCTAGCAGCCTCTAGCCACTAGAATCACTCTTCTATGATCTCTACATTTTCCCAAAGTTCTTTCAAAACCCAACTTCTTCTTTCCTATCATTCATGGTAGAAAAATACTCAAATTTTCTAGTTTTCAGTAAAACTAATGGGAAAATTCCCCCAAACTTAGAGCAGCTCTTCTAAAACTCAAATTTAAGGTTTTACCTTGTTAAATCTTTGATGTACTTGTGATCCCAACCTTGCTTTCGCTTTTCTGACAGATTTTCTGGTTCGAATCAACCACATGAATCCCAAAAACTTCATGTGAACCCTTCTAGTTCTCCCTAGCCATCTCTCCCTCTCTTTCTTATGTTTGCTTTTGTTTTTATGTCTCAATTAGGTCACTTCTAGGGTTTTATTTTGTTTTCACATGGGTCTCATGCATTCTGATAAGCCCGCAAAATCACGTTTCAATAAAAATCTAGACTTTTCACATTTCTACGCATTCAATAGATCAAGCCCTTTCTCGATTGATCAAGAGTATCCATTTGATTGAGAATAATTTTGATTGATCAAACAAAATGGGATTTTCATCCTTGCAAGACTTTGATCAATCGAACAGAACCCTGAATTTCTCGATCGATCAAGAATAGTTTGATTGATCGAACCTACAAAATTTTCTATTTTTACTCTTTTGAGAATAATTTCAAGGCACTTAAATCTGATTCACTTATTTTCTTTTTTATTCACTTACCAAGCCATATTAACCCCCACAAGAACCACAGTTTACACATACATTTGCATTCACTAAAAGAAAAATTATTAACTTAATATGTTTGGCCATGAAATTCACAAGTAGAAATGCAGTGTTACAATAAAACTCCAATAAAAATATATATGTAAAACAAAGACTCTTAAGTGATGTCCAAGAAGCGTCCTCCAAAGCTATTCACATCTAGGCCCCCACTTAAGCTAATGGGATTGTTATTGTTTCTAGACACAAATTCAAGAAGCATTGTCTAGGAAACCAACTCAGCTGGCTAAACACAATTGTCCAACTTGATCGAATCCACCATCATAGTCGAGTACTTATTCCTAGAATTTGTTATCCCAAAATCTGGAAAACTCAAAGCTCCATCACTGGCTATGGGAAGATATGAACCTGAATAATACTCATTTGTTGAATTCTGAATAAACATTTCTCCTTTGAAGGAAACTTAAATATCCTTCTTGTCACTAGCATTGGTAAGGAAAGTGAACGTCCACAAAAGTAACTAAATTTTGAGTAGTGTCACTATTGATGACACCATTCAAAAGAGTGGATCTCTGTTGGGTAGATGTTGCTGGAACCTGACACTTTGAAATAGGAATCTGAACATTTGGAGCCTGTGGCTGAACCTGACATCTTTGTAACTTCTTATTAACAATTCCCTGATTTACCTGTGGAACCCAGAACATAATCAGCATACTCATAAGTCAAATAGTTATCATAAATGAGGTTCAACCTAATATAAAGTAAAACAATCGGCCTATCCTTGGAGATTTCATACCCCACAATTTGCATCATTCAGATGATTGAGATCTTCTATCCAATGACATTCTTTTAAAAACAATCATCCAATCAACTTGATTAGGGTCTAGGAGATCATCTAGATGGGCCCTATTATTTTTATGGTTTTTGGATTGACATACATTTTCATCGTCACAGAAAGTATATGCTAAATAAATACACAATAGGTGATATACAAAATCCAGCTTCCTAGAGATTTTTTGTTAAGGAATATGGATCAGACATTTGATTGGTTTATTTTTGCAACTAAAATCATCACTTTATCTGATAACACCAAGACTCAATGATAAAACCCAAAAAGCCCAGTCCAGTGGAAACTAATGATATAGAGTATGCACCTGCGTTCAACTAAAATGTCTTGAGTTCTTGGTCAAGTAACTCAGGAAGACTCATCATTCAAATTTATTTAATCAGAGCGATGATTACCATTACCCATGGGAATAGCAGAGGGATAATGAAAATTATTAACCCAAAGAAATGAAGAAATTTCATGAATAAACAGTCCCGACAATGATGACAAGAATTTCCTGAAATACTCTTCATATTTACATGCTCAGGTGACTGGGAACTCGGTAGTGAAGCAATAAATCTGTAATTTATTCAATCAAATCCATCAGATCTAATCCACTCTCTGCCTACGTTAACAAGCAAATACTAAACATAATCAAGGTTCACAGTGATGAGCACAGACTTCTTGTCATGTACCCCACCATGGTAATAAGAAAAAAGCCACCGAGTTAGAACCAAGTTCAGAGGAATTATGATCCCTCTTACTTGACTCCCTAAAACGGGTAGACTCAGTCAACAACAAAACACATAGGCAAAAGCGCATGTAAGACGTTGGCAATACTTTTAGGAGAGGATCCTGAATAGGCTACTAAATTTACTTTTGGGTTTTCATTAATGACCAATTACGCCAGAACTAACGAAATTTTCTTCCTGAACTAGCCACATATATATGTTACTATCTATTACAAAACAATTGGCACACGGTAATGAACACCAAAGACCTATGAGTTATTCATTAGAGAAATATATAGAAATCTATGAGAGCATCTAAGTCTGTCCCTGTATACTTGTAGGGGTCAGATGGCCCCCATCTGGTCAGTCCAGCCCAGCCCAGCCCATGGGTGGGCTTTATTTAGTGTGGATAATAATGACCTAATTGAGAACCCTAGAAGTTGGGCTGATCTGGTTTTTGGATGATGGCCTATCCAAGAGGCTCTATAGTGATCAGGCGATCAATCTCTCTAGAACGACGAATTTGCGGACCAGTTAGGCGATTTGGGCTAGGGAAAAATCATACGATGGGGGTGTTCTTGCGAATCAATGGGCTATATGAGGCCCATTGTTGACAATACGGTAGTCTAGGTCTAGGCATATGGCCAGCATATTCCAGATAAGGCCACCGGTCCAAAAAAAAACTCTTGGGCACAAAACCCAAAACGATCCCTACAACTTGAATATTTACAATTTTATAGACAAAACATGGGGTATCATATGGATCAACCAGTGTTGCTCGGGAGGGAGGATTGTACCCGCTCTTCTAACGTTCCTCTCCGCTCCTTATCAGGGGGTGGGTACATCAGTGCTGAAAACTGACTTACACTTCTTTTCTTTTTTTGGGGGGGGAGGGGGGGGGGGCCGCTGATGTGCCCGCCCCCTGACAGGGGGAGGAGAGGATCATTAGTTAAGAGGAGCAGATCCAATCCTCCCTCGTCGCTCGGTCACCCCCTTTGATTGGGATGGATCAACCAGATTACTTGATGGGACCGAACTGGCTATGTGGGTTCGGTTCGAATCTGATTTTAGATGTGTTTCTGGTTGGTATAAGGTTGGCATGAAACCAACCAAACTCATAGAACAATAACATGGCAGTGCATACAGGAAACCTATTCCCTTCTCTTGATTCGTCTTTCCATACCATTAATAATGTAGACCGTTCATCAGTAGGCACCTCTTGCTTTAGAACCTTAGATTGGAATAGATGGTAGGACCTACTAACCAGATGGACACTGGCTTTGTTATTGAGCTATAGGTTGAGACAAATAAATTAGAAAGAAGCATTTATTCAATAGAATTGAAAATCTTGGCAAATTTCCTACAGCGAAAATGCGTGCAGTGTCTCTCTTTTACTAGGTGCTGGGTGACACATTGAAAAAAAAAATCCAGAACACAAGATGTGGTGGTTTGATTTTTCCTACACGTAACACCCAGCGCCCGGCACAAGGAAGGTTGTTGTTTGCTTTTTCGCTATAGGAAATCCGCTTTGATTGAAAATTCTCTATTACTTTTCTCTTCTCACCGAATGATCTATTAGTAGCTCAAACTCATCAACAATTTTTTTTTTTTTTTTTTTAAGAAAATGGAATTCATCAATTTTCTTCATCTTCCCTACCATACATTCCCCAAAAGACATCCCACGAATTACTTTTGCTACATCTGAAGGGGGATCGGTTTATGAACGCTTGCCTTAACAAATGCTCATCACTGCTCCTTGTCTGGAGCGGATACATCAGCATTGAAAAGTGATTTTCACTTTTTTGGGGGGTGCATATTCACTTTTCGGCACTGATGTGCCCTCTACCTGACAAAAAGCAATGGTTAGCAATCGTTAAGGTGAGCATTTTTTATCCATTCACATCTGAAGGTGGTTCTTCTTATGCTTTGCAGCATTTTTAGCAAATATATTTTGGTTGAATCCACCTTTATTGACGTAGTTATAACCAAATCTGTAGGACAAAGCCATTACTTTCCTCCATGAATTACAGACTTATACTTTACCAAAAATAAATAAAACATGAGTGACACAAATAAGATTACTGACTCAAATAAGGACAAAACTAAGCTTTCATTATGCAAAACCCTCTTCTACCCCTGGGTTGAGTTTTTAAACAATATTATTACGAAAATTAAAGTTTAAACAATAAAGATTAAAATCTCCACAACTCCCAAGAAAAAATGGCACCTTCTCCAATTCTCCTTTAATCATATGGAACCACAAATTATACTCAATTAATTAAATAAGACATTAACACAAATGTTGCAAAGGTTTATATAAGAAACAGTAAAAAAAAAAAAAAAAAAAAAAAAAAATTCAATAAACATGCATCTGCCCATCCTATTAAAAAGAAAATACCTCCTAGGTCAGCCCGGTATCAGGACCGATACATCAGCACTAAAAAGTGAAAAACATCCCCAAAAAGTGTAAATCATATCACTTATTGGGCGCTGATGATCGCCTTAGACTAACCTAAGGTGGTCACACCAAAGCTGAGGCATCGTACTACCTATTGTAATCAAAGTCTAGAGTTTTGCATAAATATTATGGATTAGAGAGAGAGAGGTACCATGCTGTATTAGATTCTGCTGAAATGCCGTGAATAGTGATCTTTTCTTAGCTTTGATTTTTGAAATTCCACGTTTAGAATGGAGAACGTAAAATCATCAAAAGATTAATATAAAAAACTATTTCAGTAAGATTAAGAAGAGTTTCTAACGCAACAACTCTAGCTTGCAAGATGGGTTTCACAAGTTGTGCTTATATAGGGTTTTAAAGAGCATTGAAACTTCAAAGTCATCATAAATTTTCATATCACCACAGATATTTTACCCAAATTAAATTTGTGCCGTTATCTTCTAATATGGTGATAGATTTTCTTCTGAGATTTCGTACCATTAACTTCCTTCAGTGACAAATTTGCACTCAAGAATACCTTCAAGTCATTAACTTCCTTCCGTTATCATGCCAAATTTTCTTCCAAGATTACCCTCAAGCTATTAAATTCCCCAGTCACAAAAAAATTTGTTACCCAGATAGCATTCATGTCATTAACCTTCTAGGTTCACATCACCTGCGACGACCCTCTTTGTGAGACATCGTGAGACGAGACACATCGTGGGTATCATTTCACTTTTT
>JAOXJP010090268.1:0-14702 GCA_025762735.1 Platanus orientalis | reverse complement strand
GCCTAGGAATGTTGCAACAACTGGTTTGTCTCCAGACTTGGAGAAGATGGGAAGAGACATGATGGCAAAATGTGGAGGTTTACCTCTAGCGGTTGTTGTATTAGGTGGATTATTATCGAGGAAAGTAAAAATCCCTAGTGAGTGGGCCAAAGTACTCAAACGCATCAATTGGCAATTGGGCGATGGCCAAAACCAAATCTCCAAAATATTATCTTTAAGCTATAATGATTTACCCTATTACTTGAAGTCCTGTTTCCTCTACTTCGGTGTTTTCCCTGAAGACTCAGAAATCCATGCAAGGAAACTGTTTCAACTATGGCTTGCAGAGGGACTTACACAGCTGAGAGGGGATGAAACAATGGAGGAAGTTGCAGAAGATTATTTGGAGGAGCTGATTAACTGGAGTTTAGTTCAAGTGTCACGAAGAAAATCCAATGGGGGGATTAAAACATGCCGCATCCACGATCTTCTACGAGATCTCTCTGTATCTGAAGCCAAGGAGGACAAGTTTCTTGACATTCACATGAATGTAGATTCTGCATCCCCTACTAGAGCTCGTCGACTCACTATTCATGGAGACATTGATAGGTATATCTCTTTAAACCGTCCCACTCCACACATCCGTTCTTTATTGTGGATTACCTCGCGACCATTTGAGAAATTATTGGGCAAAGAACATTGGAGATTTTGGTTTACAGGTTTTAGATTGCTAAGGGTGTTGGACCTCCCACGGGTAGCTATTACCAAGTTGCCAAGTGAAATTGGTAGAATGATTCATTTGAGGTACTTGGGGTTGAGAGGTAATCTATTACATAGGCTTCCATCTAGCATAGGCAATCTCGCCAATCTACAAACCTTGGACCTAGCTGGAGATGGTCCCTTGGGTCCGTTGGGTCCCCATTCCATACGTTTGCCCTCTGTTATTGGTAAGTTGGATCAATTAAGACATCTATACATGAATTGGGGAAAAATGACGAGAAGATCAAGAATTGATGGTTTAAGAAGTCTGCAGACTTTGTCCTTGATAGAAGCTGGTAGTTGGATAGAGGAGGGCTTGGGTAAGTTGACGAATCTGCGGAAGTTGGGAATAATGGGAACTTTAAGTTCACATAAGGAGGCATTGTCTTACTCGATTGCCAAATTAGAACGCCTCAGATATTTGGTTTTGGCAACTGAATATGAAGGGGACAACATGATGCCAACTATAAAATTTTCAAATCATGTGGATCTTTATAAGTTGCAATTGCATGGGAGACTGGAGAAGCTACCTATGGTGCATGAGTTCCCACCAAATATCACCTACTTATCTTTGGCAGGGTCCCGTCTGATGGAGGACCCAATGGCCACGCTAGAGAAGCTGCCACAATTGAGAATTCTCAAATTATCGGAGGAAACATATATGGGAAAAGGAATGGTCTGCTTTACAGGAGGGTTTTCCCAGCTCAACGAATTGGTACTCGTTGATTTACTCAAATTAGAAGAGTGGAGCATAGAGGAAGGAGCGATGTCTAGCCTTAGGAGCTTGAGCATCTCTGGTTGCCACAGCTTAAGGATGCTCCCAGAAGGATTGCAGCATGTAACTACTCTCCAGAAATTGGAGTTGAAGTGGATGCCCAATAATTTCAAGGTCAGGATTCTTCCTGAAAATGTTGGGGAGGATTGGTACAAGGTCCAACATGTAGCATCCATCATCACACACAGAAAGTAGTCACGGATAACAGTCACTGATAAGCATTTGTGCGTGGCAGCTGATGGATTTTTTTTTTTTTTTTTGTTGCTCCAATCCTACTTCAAGCAATACAAAAGAGCTCGGTGAGTTTTCTATCTACACTTATTTGCCGCTCATTTGTTTACTCTAATTTTTCTTTCCTTGTTTAATTAATTAGCTGTAGATTGCAAAGCTGTATGTACTATTGTACATTGTAGTTACATGCTCTGTTGTAAATTAGATTTCCATTCCTTGTATTGTTATGTATTCCTTTTATTCTTCCATTAATCATGATCTCAAGATTGTGACATCTCTCATGTATCTGTATAAATACATGTATTGCTCAATAATACAATACAACTATCTTCCAATCTCTATTGGTTTTATTATGGTATCACAACAGTATTGCTCTATTGATCCTGTGAGACTTGTCTATGTTCATTAATTGTCTGGAACAATTATTAGTTTCTTTTTCTTCTTTTGGTTTTGGATCACTCTTATCTATCACTTTTCCAATGGCGAATTCATCAACCTCGGTCAAGAGTGATGATCCCAAGAGCCAACTTTATCTTCATCATTCATCCTGGAGTGATGCTTGTTTCTCAGCCATTAACATGAGAAAACTACTCAACTTAGACTTGAGCGATGTTGATGGCCTTAATTGCAAAAAACAAGATGGCGTTTGTTGATGACACGTAAAGTGATGTAGAACAAACACCACAAGCAGTTTTGTGAGTTACATACAAGAAGGGCAAAAAGGTCTAGTAGAAATCATGCGGTGAGGCTTTTCTATGCTCGGCGTACGCAAATGCCTAGGTCAACGGGCGGCCACATCAGTGTCAGAAGTGTTTTCACACTCCCCCAAAAAGTGAAAATCACTTTTCGGCACTGATGTTTTCACCCGCTTGACCATCGGCGGACGCGGAACAGGTTAGGGGTCGGCATATAAAATCCTCACCGATTTAAAACTGATTGAACTGAGACTCAACCACCTCTACAGATTGGGCCCATCGAAAACCAGATATGCATAAGAATCTAATCACAATGGCCGGTTGAATTAACCCGCCCAAATTGTTTTAAAGAATATTATGATGCCCTTAATTTGTTCAAACAACCTGTGATTAAACCACTCAAACTGGCTTTATCAACAAACAAAAAAAAACCACCCGAACTGGTTTTGGTCCCTTGGCCGAAGTTTAATTGGTCCAGTTTTGACAACTACTTTATGAATTTACCCCCACCCCCCAAAATATATATATATATATATTCACAACTGATTTTTAGGAGTGGGCATGTGGTGGAGCCCTCTTTTTACCTTATAATTAGTGTACATAGGTAGGGCTGTGAATGGGCCCGGAACAGCCCGAGGAGACCTAAGGCCAAGAATAGGCCAAAACATAAGTTTGGGTAGGGCTCTGGCTAACTCGGCCCAGTCCAAGGCCCAATCTGAAAAAAATTAAGTATAAAAATTTTAAAAGATCTTGGATTTCTAGTTGCATGTGGTTTGCTAAGTTATAAGAATTCAAACACATAGTCGGTTGGAATAAATGGGTAAATGCAAATAGAAACGTTTTAATTTTTACGATTTCTGAGTTTTAAATGATTATATATATATATATATATATATATATATATATTATGTAAGGCCTTGATGGGCCTTTGGCCCGGCTTTCACTATAAATTTCTTCTTTCTTCTTCTTTTTTTTTTTTAATTTTTCTTTATTAAGGCCAGTATGCAATGTCACAAAAGTGCAAAGGGCCTGATGACAGAACTCCAAGTAAATATAAAAACAAAACAAAAAGTAAAATAGAGCAGTGGTGGAACCAAATCGCCTAATTACCCAATGAAGGATACCCATAGCCCAAAATCAGTAAAGCCCCTTAACACCACTTCGTTAAGCCTCAGTTTGTTTTGATGAGGAATGGGGGTGAAAACCCCTTTTTTACTTTTTCAACACAATTTTCTTCTTTCAAGCAGAATATATGATCAGTAATCCCAATTTTTCTCGGGTTTGAATCATCTCCAGTTCGAGAGACATCACACCAGGACCAATCCTGCTCAATCCCAACTATTTGGGGTCAAGTATTGTTAATGGGTTTTATGAACAAGATATGTCATGCCAAAACTTGGTTCGGTGATATCAACATAGGATCATATATGATATATTTAATTATGTTGTTATGTAAAATAAAAGATATTACAAGACCCATGAATTGATAATTCCAACTCACATGCATATGTGCCATCTGTTGGTACAAAGATGGTTGGCAGTTCTAGCAGTTTAAGAGTTTATTTAGTGGATAAGTGGCAAACTTAATTACTAAGTAATCATTTATAATACTTAATTCAATCATGAAACATAAGTTATAGATACAGTTTATAAATTTAATATTATATTATTAAATAGTCAATAGGGGTTCTTATTGGAAAGTGATTCAAAACCATGATGTTGCAAAAATTAACCTTACGAATTTTATTCAAAATTATTGAACAATCGTAAAAAGAGTGCTGAATGAAATATATATATATATATATATATATATATATAGGGAGGAATATTCTATGTAATGAATTGGTTTTGGTTTTAAAAAATCATAATTTTAAAAATTGGATCAGATCGGCTATTTAAAACTGATTGAACTGAAACTCAACTACCTCTACAGATTGGGCCCATCGAAAACCAGATATGCATAAGAATCTAATAACAATCGCCGGTTGAATTGACCCGCCCAAATTGGTTTAAAGAATACTAGCGAATGTCCCGTGTAAACATGGGTGAGCCCGTGAAATCCCATAGGAATTTTAAAGGAAGATTTGAAAGAGGGAATGATTTGACCCATTTAAAAAAAAAAGGTTACCGATTGAGAGAGAGGGGAGAGGAAAATAACCGATTAAGAGAGAAAAATGAGAGAGAAACATGGGGTGGGGATGGAGTCCACATGGCATACTTTAAAAATTAGAAAAAAAATAGAAAGAAAATCACAGGAGGTGAACCTTTTTACTTTAGTACATATAGATTTGTGATGCCGTTCAAACAACCTGTGATCAAATCACTCAAACTGGCTTTACCCAAAAAAATACCACTCGAACTGGCTTTGGTCCCTTGGTCAAAGTTTAATTGGTCCAGTTTTTAACTACTTTATGAATTTACCATTTCATATACGTAAAACTCAGAAAAGGGAAGAATATATCCATTTCCAACGCCCCCTCCCTCCCCTCATATATATTCACAACTGATTTTTAGGGGTGACCATGTGATGAAGCCCTATTTTTACCGGGAGCTTCTATTGCCACTACAGTATTTTCTAAGTCCACCTCACTTTTATATATATGTTTTTCCTTTTATACCCCCCCTAACCCATCTCTCTCACATCTCCAACGACCACTCCGCCACCCCCTCTAACAGTGCAACCCTCTTCTGCTGCCGTTGCAGCATCCCCCTCCTCCTCTCTCCCTCCCTCTTTCTCTCCCTTCCCTCCCTCTCTCTCTCTCTCTCTCTCTCTCTCTCTCTCTCTCTCTCTCTCTCTCTCTCTCTCTCCTTCTTCTGTTTTTTTTTTCTCCCCTGGGCGGCCTTGCTCGGACCTGCAGGTCTAAAGGGAGAGACCCCCGTTCGGGCCTGTGAGGCCAAACAGTGCCCGGGGGAGAAGAAAAAAAAGCAGAAGAGGGAGGGAGAGAAAGAGAAAGGAAGAGGGAGAGAGGTGGAATGCGTGCTGGAGAGAGGGAGAGAGAAAGAGGAAGAGGAAGAGGAAGAGAGAGGGAGGGAGGGAGAGACAGAGGAGGGGGACGCTGCAATGGCAGCAGAAGGGGGTTGCACCACCGGAGGGGGCGACGGAGTAGTTGCCAGAGGTGTGAGAGAGAGGGGTTAGGAGAGGGGTATAAAAGGAAAAGCATTTTTTTTAAAGTGAGGTGGACTTGGAAAATACTATGGTGGCAATAGAAGCTCCCATTTTTACCTTATAGTTAGTGTACATAGGTTGGGCTATGCATGAGCCCGAACCAGCTGGAGGAGGCCTAAGACTGAGCATGGGCTTAGGCCAGCCAGAAATTTGGCCTAAAAAGGCCCAACCTGAGTTAAGCCCGATAAGGGGTCAGGCCCAAGTTGAAAAGGTCAAACTTTATTAGGGTCGGACTCGGGCTTACCTTGGCCCAACCCAAGGCCCAAACTTATATATATATACACACACATATGTGTGTGTGTAAAGAAAATGTTCTATGTTAAAAAAGTGTCTCTACTGTATATGGTGAATTATAAGCTGACACATGTTGTGTTAAGGGTTAAAATGTCCAAAAAAGAGTTGAGATGAAAAATAGGTGTTGAAAATGATACATCAAATTCAAAAACACATCATATATATATATATATAACTAACAAGCTTACATCAATGGGTTAATTAGTTAGATTGTTTATATTATAGAGGAGGTCATGAGTTTAATTTTTACCAAAGATAGTATTTTTTTAAAAATTTATGAGTTGTGGGCCAGCCTGAAACCCGATAAAATAACTAGGGCTAGGCTTGGGCCTAAAGTTGCACAGTAGTCTGGCCCAAGCCCAAAATTACAATAGTGGACCAAGCACGGGCCTATCTCGGCCCGGCCCATGCACACCCCTAAGACCAAGTATAAACCAAAACATAAGTTTGGGCAGGGCTCCAGCTACCTTGGCCCAGCCCAAGGCCCAATCTGAAAAAAAAATTGAGTATAAAAATTTTAAAAGTTCTTGGATTTTTAGTTGCTTGTGGTTTATAACAATTCAAACACATAGTGGGTTGGATTGGATGGATAAATGCAAATAGAAATGTTTAAATTTTTACGATTTCTGAGTTTTAAATATATGAGAAAACAACTTAACTGGGATTATATCTATATATATATATATATATATATATATATATATAAGGCCTTGATGGGCCTTTGACCCGGCTTTCTTAATTAGATAATGCCTAATCTATGTAATGGAATTGATGACCATGAATCAAAGCCATTTCTTTATGTTACATAATGCATATGTACTAACTTGATGGGTAGCCCGATGCCCGACAAATAAAATTGGGCCATGCTCAAGCCTAAAAGTTAGTACATTTTCTTGATCTGGGCTGATCTGTGATAGTCTATGTTGGCTTTTTCATGGGCCTTCGAAGGCCTGGGCCATGAACAGCCCATACACAGGGGATGAGTTAAGATGCAAGTTGAGTGGGTTAAGTAGGCTGGGAGGTCATCCCAAGCCCAATCTTCAGTGTGCAAAGGCCATCCCAACCCCAACTCAACCCAACCTCAGATTTGAGCTTATACAATCCAAGCTACAATTCTCAGAGTCGGGTGGGGACAGATTAGCTCGGATTGAGTAGTTGTAAGTCAATAGATCTTTAAGTCTAAATGATACTAAGCTTGCATATTTGGTTTTCCCAATATAAGAAAAACCACTAAGTTTTATTTAGTTTAAAATTCATTTTCTTTGTTGAGATGCTCTTTTGCTATTTACATTTTTGGCATTACTGATAATTCTTAGTGTACTTAACACCCTTTATGCTCATTTCAACTTCCATTTCAAATACACTTGTGAAGCCTTCTCCCTAAGCCTTCCAAAATCCTTGAAGATCTTCAACAAATCCCTTTAGAATACCTTTTACAACCAGTTCAATGAGTTGGATTAAGTTCGATCCAAGTAAATTGGTTTTAAATAGGAGTGTGATGAGGTGTAATGAAATTATTATCACTCACAAATTTCACAACAATTTGATGTAGAACAAACAGCACAAGCTTTTTTTGAATAGAGGGACCAACAGAAGTTTACACACAAGAAAGACAAAAAACACTGTAGAAATCATGAGCCTTGACGATAGAATTGCATGAAATTTGATGAGCTTAAGGGAAATTTCCCAAGGATCAAAACTTATCGCTTTACCATAAGCACTGCTATTTTTTGCATAAATTCCTTCATTAAGGCTTTCAAATCAGCGTTTTTGCTATTTTTAATAATTTTCTTTTTCACTATAACTTTCTATTTAGAAGTCAGAATAAGGTCCCATTTGTTCTAGGATATTTCTTAGTGATAGTAGTATTTGATTTTGTTAGTATCTCGATTTTGCTATTTTTGGTAAAATTTACCAAATTAGTCTAATTTCGTGTCTAACACGAATTAGGGTTTTTTTCTCTATTTAAAGCATTTTTAGCCTTCAAGGCAATTTAGTTTTTATTAATAAAAGTTTTAGAATGAGTTTCTCTTCCTTGGTGAAATTTAGGGTTTTCCCAACAAAGGAGAACTACGTGTTCTTCTCCTTGCTATTCCACTGCATCACAATTATAGAAGAATTAAAACAAGGATAAAATGAGAAAAATAAGTAGAGATTTCTCATAAAAAAAAATGGCATAGGGTATGGTGATACCCCCATCCCCCCACGTATATTTATCCAATGGGTGTAAGAGCAAATACACACCCCTATCCAAATATCCTTTGATACATGTAGCTACATTAAACATAGGGTTGTGTAACGTTTCATGATAAATAAAAAGATAGGAGTAGGACTGTCAATGAGCTGATCTAGCTTGGCTCAGCTTAGAGCTCAGTTAGTTGTGGGCTGAGCTTGAGCCTCCAATTGTTTTCATTTAACTAACTATGCCTGAACCGAGTTGCACTTGGCTCATCTCACTAAAAGCTTGGCTTGCCAAGGATCTTATATTTATATATATTATATACATAGATATTTCAACCAGTTATATCTTTAGCATTTAGGAGCAGGTTTGGCTTATGGGCTCTGGGTTTTATGATTAGGACCTGAAGTAGCAACCTTGAGATTTGTGAGCCAAGCCAAGCCTAAGCTGAGTTTAGCATCTCAGGCTTGTGATAAGCCTAAACATGATTCTTGTATGACGAGCCTGGGTTAAGGTAGGCAAAGTTATTAGGTCAGCTCAACTTGTTGACACCCTAGCATTAGGACTGTATTGGATGAAACCAACACAACTCTTCAATAAACTTGTCAATTGGGTTGGGTTAACCCAAAGCCTGGTATGTTCAGCCCGAAAAATAGTAGGACTGCACCACCTTAATTTCATGTTGGGCTGAGTTTGGATCCAATTTTTAGGCGTAAAGTTTTATTTAGACCAAGTTTAGATAGCTCAAGTTCAGCCTAAGGCCTAGCTCTGTCCGGTCCAAACTAGTAAACAAATAATAATTTTATTTAAATGCTGATATTAGGTGTATATTTATTTATTTTTATTCTTTTTCAATCCATATATTTTTAATAAATTTACTTTCATCAAATAGTAGGGAAAACAATGGGCCTAAAATCAATCAAAAAAATTAAAAAGGAGTTCTGATTCAGGTAGCCCTAACTTGGCCTAAAACTCATTGTTTTAAAACACAGGCTGAGTTCGAACTGAGCATGACTACCTACCTAAAAGCAAGTTTGGGCTCAAGTAAAACTTTTTGGGCTGAGTTGGGTAAACATTGGCTTGGCTCAGCCTTGCCCGATTGACAGCCATACTCTTTAATAGAAATGCCTATTCAATGATCTATAAATCCCAAATTGGATCAAACGTGATTTTGGTGAAGCCGAAAAATTTTGGATTACATATCATTTATCAACCGCCCACAGGACAGGAAACAATTTTCTTATAAGTCAACAAAACCAGGGAGTAGTAACTCCCCAAGATAACACAAGTTGACTTTAGATGGTTTAACATAACCCGGCAGCATTTCACACTTGGAGCTGAATTATGGATTCAGATGAAGGCTGGTTTTTGAGCCACATGGAACTTTGTAGTTTCAAAGTATAGATGACCCCAATGGGATGACTTAGTCACTCTATTAAAAATAAATGAATAAATAAATATATGGTTATTTTCATTTTAAGAAGGCACAAATCCTTTTGTTTTTTATTTTTCTTTTAATTTCATTATGGCACTTGGCATGCCTCATCTTAACTTCTACTCATCTTTCTTTCTGAGTGCGTATGAGCAGTTTCCCTTGGCTGCTAATCTGTTGCCCTCTTAAGTTGTAATCAGCTGTTATCCTTGAAATGATTTTTTTTTCAATTTCCTTCTTCATTTTCATATGGTTGGCTGGTGGACTGCTTCTAAAGGCCCCTTTCTCAAGCCTGAATTTGGCTATTACTCAGAATAAATTGGTGGGTTGCAGAGGATTTGCTCTCATATATTTCATATCATTTGGACTTTTTCTTTCCTAACCTGAAAGAATTTTATTTTATTTATTTATTTTGAAAAATATTTAAAAAATTATTAAAACGGATTATAACTTCAAGAAAATTAAAGAATGAGTTCGTTTGTGGCTTGCACTCCTTGCCTAATTGCCTATTCTTTTAAGAGAAGCTTCCAAACTTGCATAAAGCAATGATTTTTTTAATCAATCTTTTAACAAAAGAATCTCTTAACCTTCATATGTTTGACTAAACAAAGTAAAACTCATGGAGAGATCCTCAAACATGAGTTAAACCGGAAAAAATAGCTGGGTGCAAATAAATTTTGTGTAAATGCTACAAACGGTGCCAGGGTGCGGACACATCAGCACCGAAAAGTGATAAGTGCACCCCCAAAAAATGTAAATCACTTTTCGGTGCTGATGCATCAGCCCCCTGGTGCCGTTTCCACATGTTTGCATTTGTACCTAATCCCAGCCAATGTTGATGGATTAAAAAAGGTTGTGAAATAAGAGAGAGGATCTTCTACTGCCGTTTAACTGTTTAAGTATCATTAATGCACTGCATGCGTTTACAGTGCGACAAGTAGACCAAAATCAAATTTGGGTGGGGAGAGCAGATCCTCTACTGCCGTTAAAGTACCCTAGTGCTTGGATGGGTAAACTTCACTTTTTTTGGTTTACATGTCACATTGTAAACAGTAAATACACGTATAAAGTTAAAGTACTTTAACAGCAATAGAGGATCTGAGTGGAAATAAGTCTCTGTTGATGCTTCCCTTAAGTTTGCATATTTAACAAAGAAGTTGATATGATTTTAAGCTTAAAGTCTTTGATTCCTGATATGATTTTATGCTTGAAAGTACTGATCCTCTACTTGCCTTTTTTTTTTTTTTTTTGTGCTTTAGGTCATTGAAGAAAAAGTCAGCACGCTCACAGAGATTATGATACTGACAGAACAAGATCCACCTTTAGAATTGCAAGGGTGCTACAGTACAGTCAAAGTGGATGATAATAGCCAAGTGCCCTCCTTCACATACCATTAATAGGTCAATGAAGACGGCATAGTGCAGAAGCAAGCGGAGTAGTCCAAATCATAAGAGGAAGAAAAGGAAGGTAGAAACAACTCCAGGTAGCATCCCTTCTCTAGTTCTCTTTAAAAATGTTTGGTGACGATTTTCTAGTTTTTCCAGTAATTATCTCCATATAAATCATGCAAGTGAAAACCAACGTTTTGTTGGGGCTGTTGGGGTTAAGGTTGTGAAGGTACGAAAACGCTCTGCCTTGGAATTAAGAACAAAGTAAATCGAGTTGGATTTGTTGACATTCCACTCTTAAAACTTTGAGGGTTCATCAATTATATATATAGAAAGAGTGAAAGAGAGAGATCGATGTCAGCTTGCTAAGTTGGTAAAGTCTGTGGGTTTGGATTCAAAACCCGCCTACTAATAAATTAACCACTAACATTGCTTATAAAAATAAATAATAATAAAAAGGAGATGGGTAAAAATGATGGGGCATCCAAGATTGTTTTAACTCATAAAACGTCATCAAGACACCAAACCTTCTCCCGGTGAGATGGTTGTGATATGGTTTCTTCAAGAAAGAGGTAGGGGTTTCAAGCCCCCTGGGAATGGATTGAGTTGATATTTGCCCCTCGCTACTGTAGTGTGAATTCCTCTTATGTGGCAGCAACAAATGCCGTCTAGATCTCATCACATATTGAGGGTGGGGAGGACTCTGATTAATAAATTGGCCAGTTTTGGGTTGTGTCGTTAGCTCTTTCCATTAGTGGCCAAGTTGGCCCAACCCGATATTTTGTTAAAGAACGCACTAATCTGAACTTGAACCTGCTCCTTTTATGGGCTAGGGTTGGCTTTTCTCAACCCAGTTAATAAACAGTTTAGGATCGGGTCAAGTGCTTTGTTGTTGTCAACCCAACCTGACCCATTGACACCCCAAAGCAGATTTCTTATTGCCAAAAAAAGTATGCGGTGACCGACCCTCTTGTGCCAGGTGTTGGGCATGTTAGTTTGCGGTGGTGGGAAACTCGGCAACGATGAAATAATTTAAATTTAATTTCTAAGTTAGTTGCGAATGAGGATCAATCACAGACCACAATACAGTTTTTGGAACAATTCAATCGCACAACACCACTTGGTGTGACTTGCCAATTCAGTCGCAACACTCAGTTGCGTGCTCAGTTGTGGCATTCATTTATGCGCTCAGTTGCAGCACTTAGTTACACGCTCAATTGCGGTATTTAATTGCACACTCAGTTGCAGCGTTTAATTGCACACTTAGTTAAAGCATTTAGTTTTACGATATTGTAAAACGGTTTTCTCAAATAAGATCACTCAAGAGATCAACATGAGTTTTCACAATGAGAATACTAGATCTCAAGAGAATATTACTCTTTTTAAAATCAAGTGATCTCTTGATAGAGTGTGATTCTAATAAGAATCTTGGATCAAGAACTCAATGTTGTACACTTCTTAAAAGAAGATAGTCGAGTTCAAGATCTGCATGCACAATGAGAAGAGAGAGATGGGGATTAAGAAAACAAAGATCACAAGTAGTATCATGTTTCCTTATTCTTCTTCTTCTTCAGAAAGAAATCTCCATAATACAGAACAGCCTCTTTATTCTTCATCTTCTTTTCTCTAAGCGCTAAAGTAGCTACTAAAGTTTATGCATCCAAAAATCCTCAAAGAAGTCTCACTTTTCCTTTTGGTTTAAATGGTATTTATAGAGAGGGATTTAGGGTTTAAAATAACATTAATTGACGTGTGAGAAAGGTAGAGTAGAGTGGGAGTGTGGCAACCCTAGCAACCCTATCCTACTCTCACACGTCTCCTCTAAAGGAGGAAAGTGGGAGTGGCTAGGCCGCCACTTCCCTTTTAGGAAGATTTCCTTCTAATTTTTTAAAACATTCCAATAGGGCAACACCGAAAAAAGTGGAAAAAAACCAGCATTGGCACAAGACATAATGGTTCTCTTTTACCACCACGTGTCGCCTAGCACCTAACGCAAGAGGGTCGCCACACACTTTTGCACAATAGGAAATCCGCTTTGTTATCACTCTTATCATCTATTTCCTCCTTGTGCCTTTTATCTCATATTTGTTCTTATTTTTATATAAATTTTATGTGTTAATATTTAATAAAACCATCATGCTATTTGTTTTGAGACAAAAAATGGTAAAAAGTATCATATTCCCAAAGTAAACAAAAGCTCATCATTCCTATATATGCAATGTCCTACTTCCTCCTCCCTAAAGGTTTATGTACTTTAATTGATAAAAAGCAGTGACAATAATCATGGAGTCAGAAAAAAGATGAGAAGAAAATGTGTTGGGTGAGTTAAAAAAATCTAAGAGTTGGCAAAACAAATAGGGGTATTGGACTTGGGATCTCTACATTACCAACTTGGCCCTTCTAGCTAAACAATGGTGGAAGCTTCTTAAATAACCCAATTCCCTATAGGCCCAACTATCGAAATCCTTATACTTTCCTAAGGCATCCTTTCTCAAAGCTAAAGAGTCTCAAAAACGGGTCATGGGGTGGGATTGGAAAAGTATATTGGTAGGAAGAGAAGTCCTTCAAAAAGGATTGGTTTGGGAGATTGGAAACAGCAGGGAAGTAAATATTTGGGAAGATGCATGGATTCCATCTCTTCCCCAAACAAGGTTAGCCTCGGCAAGACCTCTTCAATGTGAACACAATAAAGTTGAAGATCTTATTAACCTGAACCCTAAGGAATGGAGACTAATTACCATTCAAAATTATATATCTCCTACAAAAAAAACCAAGCTATCCTCAATACTCCCGTTAGCTCATTTATAATTGAGGATACCCCTTTTTGGAGGCATGATAAAACTGGAAAATTCTCAGTAAAATTAGCATATACTTTCTTTGCTAGTCTATCAAATGAATTGCAACCTAGCACATCTTCCCAAATGAATAATTGGATAAAAAAAAAAATACGGCATATTCATGTCTCCCCAAAAGTGAGACACTTTCTATGAAGAGCTTGCAAAGAGATCCTTCCAGTTAAAAGTAACCTCCAAAAAAATTCCATCCCCATCGATCCACAATGTGAGCTCTGTGGGACAGCCATTGAAACAATTGAGCACTGCCTCCTACAATGCCCCATAGCCAAACAAATCTAGTTCCCCTCTCATTTGGGCCTATGGCTACCTGACAATTGAACTCCGCAGCCTCCTTTGCTTCCTGGCTTCAACAATGCTTGCAACAGAAAATCTATGATAAGGAGCAATCCCAATTTTATGCCCAGAGTATTTCAATCATCTCTTGGCAAATTTGGAAGCTTAGAAATACTGTGCATTTTAATAATTGTCCTATAAATGTTGATGTCGTTATTTGTGTTATATCCAGGGATCTATGGGATCTCCAGTGAATTAGGGAAAACTCCTTGGAGGATCAAGCTCATCCTTTTGCTATAGATATTGCTGAGCTCGAATGTGATGAGGGGCAATAGCAGACCAACCGTAATGGTGGACACTGCTAATTTTGTTAATCAGGACTCTACTAGAATTGGAGCAATAGCCTTTTCAAGAAATGGAGTAAAGCTGGGAGCAGACCAAAGGAAAATTCCTATGACCGACATCCTTCAGGCTGAGATGAGAGCTATACTCTTGGGACTCAAGCTATTCTTCATCCTAAAACTCCTAATCCAGTTATCTGTTCTAAGTCTATAAATGTTGTAAATTTTTTTATAGCCTGTTTGGCAGTCACATGAAAAGTAATCATTTCATTTGAGTTTCCCAAGACATTTATAGCCATGAGGTGATGATTTGTAATGAACTAATTCAAATTTAT
>JAOXJP010090257.1:0-14702 GCA_025762735.1 Platanus orientalis | reverse complement strand
CATCCTAAGTTCCTCAAACTTAGTGGTAAGCATTTGAAGTTTTGACTTCTTTACTGCACTAGTTCCTTCATGGGTTACTTCTAAGAATTGAATCTTTCCACTCCGATTGTCAGACAGAGTAAGAGCAGCCTTGCTCTAATACCAATTGTAAGTCCAGTTTTATCCTAGAGGGGGGGTGAATAGGATTTATAAAAATTCTTTTAATTAACCCCACTTAAAATTCTAATTTAGAGATTATAGTAGATTTTGGAATTTAGTGAACACAAAGATATATTTCAATTGTTACAAGTGCAAGTCAATGGTAGTTCTTAAATTTAATCTTTCAATTAATTCGAATTCCTACCTAGTAGCAAATGTGAAAGATCATATGGTAAATGTTTACATGTCATGTAAATATAAAGAGAAGAGACAATTCACACCACAAGCATATACACAACACAATGTTTATAGTGGTTCGACACTTGGGCATACATCCACTCTCAAAGCTCACAATGAAGCGACTAAATTTTATTTAGATTGAATTACATTACAATCAAGGTTAAAATTACAAAACCTATCTACTTGCATAGAAAGCTCTACTCCTGATGTCTCTGGTGGGAGAGGTCTATACCCAGTGTCTCTAGCGGGTATGGTCTACACTACCAGTGTCTCTAGCGGTAGTGCTATGGTCTATACCCGGTGTCTTTGGCGGGTGCTAAGATCTCAATATAAATGAAATTCAATACAAGTTACCTCATAAGGCTTGTGAATTGCTTGTTGCACATGAGGGTGGTTGCTCATTTGTTGGCTAGTGTGCCAATAGGTTTCACCAAGCTTCCAAGAGTGCCTCTTTGCTTCTTGGAGCTTCTCACAAGGGTTTACTTAGGAGTAAACCCTTCTCCTTGCTTCTCTTTTTTTTTTCTTCAAGTGTAGAGTGCTAGGGAAGCACTTAAAGGCTCCTTGATCTTCAATAAATGTTCACAAGAGTGAGCCTTTGGTAGTTGGGAGCTATAAATTCCTTAGCTCTCTCTTCTCTTTTGTGTTCAATGTGAATTGGTGTGTTAGAGAGCTCATTTGAGCTTCTTTCATACTTATAGGGGATGAGAACAGTCATGCACCCTTGATTTGGCATGTACCCCAATGATCAAAAAATCACAGCTGTAGATTTGTTTTTATTTTTGAATTTTTATGATTGTGGATCGATCCGGATGAATGATCCGATTTCTCAATCTGAGGCACCCGAGCTTTGCTAGATCAATCTGGTAAGTAGCGGATTGATCCGCTAAGTGCGGATTGATCCGACTCCCTCCGAATCAATCTGATTCCCCTGTTTTTCTACTAGTATGCCTTAATTCTAACCCCCACTCACTTGAAAATCTATGTAGGAGGCATGGGTTGGTCCATAAGGCTATGTAAAGGTCTCTTGGTCTTTTTAACCTATGTCTATCATTTTATATAACTTCACAAACCTTTCTTGAGCTTGATGAGCCTCGAGTTTTCAAGCTTCCGAAACTTGGCAATCTTGGGAATGGATCAACCTCGGCCTCAAGTAATGGAGCTCATCTTCCTTCTTGGAAACGAACACTTGATAAATACAGAATAACCAAGATATGTAATGCGCTCATGCCATGCTTAATCTACCACTCCATGTATTTTATACATTATGGAATTAACAATATACATTAACAATCTCCCACTTTGGCAATTCTTCAATGACAAAACAAAATGAAATACATGGATGGAGTACAATAAATGTATGCAATGAATTTACAGAGTCCAGAAAAATGCAAGAGTTAAATAAGTACACATATACAACTCAATGGCATGACTTGAACTCTTGAACTCTTAAACTCCCCCTTGATGTGAGCTTGGGTTTCTAGTTCAAGATCTTTGCTTAGATGCTTGGCTTCATAACCTGAAATCACATTTGACAAACAATACCTTCCTCAAGCCAATATAATATAGTTAAATGGAAATAAATATGATCAAGTAGGCATACTCAAGAAGCACATGAAATGCAATATAAATAATATATATGATTTGGTTAATTGGATTAGAGAAAATTTAAGTTTTGAATTTGCAAGTCAGTTTTTCTTAACTTTCTCAATTAGCTCTCCCCCTTAAATGCATACTCGATGCATTACTCTACTCGACTCCCCCTATATGAATGTTCATAAAGCATTTTCTCTCCCTTTATCTATACGTATTTCAAATGTATATTTCTCCCCTTTTTTGTCTGAAATTGGTAATTATGAACAATGTGAAGCAAGGAAAACAATCGAAACATTTTCTCTCCCTTTATCCATGCCTATTTCAAATGTTTATAGTGGTTCGGCACTCGGGCCTACCTCCACTCTCAAAACTCACAACAGAGCTACTAAATTTTATTTAGATTGAATTACATTACAATCAAGGTTAAAATTACAAAACCTATCTACTTGCATAGCAAGCTCTACTCCCAGTGTCTTTGGTGGAAGAGGTTTATACCCGGTGTTTCCGACGGGTATGGTCTACACTACTGGTGTCTCCGGTGGTAGTGCTATGGTCTACACCCGGTGTCTCTGGCGGGTGTGGTCTACACCCAGTATCTCCGACGGATGCTAAGGTCTTAATATAAATAAAATTCAATACAAGTTACCTCATAAGATTTGTGTATTGCTTGTTGCACATGAAGGTGGTTGCTACTTTGTTGAGCTAGTATGCCAATAGGTTCCACCAAGCTTCCAAGAGTGCATCTTGCTTCTTGGAGCTTTTCACAAGTAAACCATTCTCCTTGCTTCCCTTTTCTTATTTTTCAAGTATGGAGTGCTAGGGAAGCACTTAAAGGCTCATTGATCTTCAATCAATGCTCATAGGAGTAAGCTTTTAGTAGTTGGGAGGTATAAATGTCTTTGCTCTCTCTCCTTTTTGTGTTCAATGTGAATTGGTGTGTTAAAGAGCTCATTTGAGCTTCTTTCATACTTATAGGGGACAAGCACAGTCGTGCACCCTTGATTTGGCATCTACCCCAATAGTAAAAAAATCACAGACGTAGATCTATTTTTATCTTTAAATTTTTACAATTGTGGATCGATCCATCTATGTCGGATTGATCCGCACGGATCGATCTAGCATCCCGAGATTGATCCGATGTGTCGGATGAATCCGCACAGATCGATCTAGCATCCCCAGATTGATCCGGTGTCTTAGTCTGAGACACTCGAGCTTTATTGAATTGATCCGATAAGTAACGGATCGATCCGTTAAGTGCGGATCGATCCGACCCCATCCGGATAGATCCGATTTCCCTATTTTTCTGCCAGTATGCTTTGATCCTACTCCCACTCACTTGAGAATCTATATAGGAGACATGGGTTGGTCCATAAGGCTATGTAAAGGTCTTTTGGTCTTTTTAACCTATGTCTATCATGTTGTATACCTTCACAAACCTTTTTTGAGCTTGATGAACCTCAGGTCTTCAAATCTTCGAACCTTGGCAATCTTAGGAATGGATTATCCTCGGCTTCAAGTGATGGAGCTCGTCTTCCTTCTTAGAAACCAATACTTGATGATTATAGACATGACCAAGATATGCAATGCGCTCATGACATGCCTAATCTACTACTCCATGTATTTTATACAATATGGAATTGACAATATACATCAACACTCTACTCCTCCCTATTTCAATGGGATGAACTATGGCTATTGGAAAACACATATGACTATATTCTTAAATGCTATGGACTTTAGGGTTTGGAATTCCATAGTGGAAGGCTACACCAAACCCACTATTCCCAAAAGTGAGTGGGGAATGTCTGAAAAGGAGGCCTTTAGAGCAAACCTCAAAGCACTCAATACCATTAAATGTGCTCTTAGTATAAATGAGGTTTGTAGAATAGGTGGTTTCAGGATCGCCAAAGAAGCATGGGATCTTATAGAAAATACCCATAATAGTGTCTCAATTTCATCAAAAGATGAAACAATGACTAGTGAGGAAGACATCTCACTTGGGTCCAAAGCCTTTATGGCACTTGGTAATCCCAATGATTCACTTTCAAGTGAATCCGGAAGTGATAAGGATGAGGATGAGATGGACATCCAAGAAGCCTTCAACAAACTCTTTGTTGAGAGTGGGGAGTTGGTCAATACCAACAAGAAACTAATAGAAAAGACTCATTACTTAGAGCTAAACCTTCTTGAAGTTAATGAAAAACAATTTAAGTATTTAGAAGAAAAGGATGAGCTACTTAAGAAAAACTCTAATCTCTTGAAAGAAAATGAGGAATTAAAAGAAAAGATAAAAGAGTTAGAGTTGAGGTCTTTAGACACCAAACTAGGAGAAGAAAATCAATGCTTAAAAAATAAAATAAATCTCCTAGAGAAGAGACTTAAGGAGTTAAAATCAATCCTCAACATAGAAACGGTAAATAGAAAAAGTGAAAAGAGGAAACTAGTTGAGGACAATGAAATGTTGTCCAACAAGACTCTAGAACTTGAGTAAAAAGTCAAAACATTAGAAGAAAATAAAAGGAGTCTAAAACTTACATGCTCCAAACTCACTATAAGAAATGATGAGCTTCTTAATCAAGTTAAAGAACTTGAGGAGCACAAAAATAAGTCTCCTAGCTCCCTTGCTCAAGGAAGCGAAAAACTAGAAAATTTTCTAAAGGGCAAAGAAAGTAATAAAAGGGGATTGAGATTTTACTCCAGAAATGCCCAACCTTATACCTACACAAAAGGGCCCCAGAATGCCTATGCAAAAGGAAAAGGTAAGGCCAATGTCTTCCCCCAAGCCATGATGTATGGTAGAAGACAATCTTCTTTCAAGGGAAAAGCTCTTATCCACTAAAGAAAAAGAAAGGAAATGTCTAGCCAATCAAAAGGCTATACTTCAACCTTCAAGGATCTTGTTTCTAAAAGACTACCAATTACATGCCAATATTGTGGGTTAATTGGTCATATAAATGTTGATTGCAAAAAGAGGCAAAGAGACTTGAGTGCCCAAAGACTCCAAGAGTCTAGAAGGAAAGTTTACTTCCAAAAGACTTAAGATTATAAGAGACTATAAATGAAAAATCAATCCCAAAAGAGTAAAAATGAATTTATCCAACCCAAGAAAACTAAAACCAAACAAATTTAGCTAAAAAATATTTGGGTTAAGAGGGATGAACTCTCATCTTATATGGGAGTAAGAGCATGTCAAAATGATATCTTGACAATGAAAATAACCCGATAGAGGTCATGTGAAGGAGGGATTTAAATGATCCAAGATTGGGTCTAAGCCCTACAAGTAGGATTGAAAGAATCCTAAATGAATGATCTTGAGAAGATCATAAAAAGGCTAATTAGATGATCTTGGCTTAAGGAATAAAGCCAAATAAGCAATCAAGTAATAAGTCAAAGTGAGTGGCATCAACCTTGATTGGACACCTTGATAGAGAAAGCATAAAAGGTGTTGATCATCTTTTAAGATCAATTGACCAAAGGAAAATAAAATTGTCAATTGTCCTAAGCATGTGTGGAGCCATATTAGGTAAATCTTGATTCATATGCTTAGATTCCATTGCTTGAGCTAATGCAACTCAAAATCTTAAAAGCATATGAAAATTAGCCTAAGATGTGTGCATGTGACTATTCATGATCCTTTATGTCTAATTATTTATCATATGGATCATAATGGATTTACTTTTGAGTAGCATACTTAGATATATATGTGTTCAAGTCACCTTAGCACACCTAGATCATGTATAGATATATGTCTATAGACTGCTCTTAGTGATCTTATGCCTACTTATGAACATCATTAAATCACTAGTGACATAGTGGCATTGATAAACACATCCTTATATGTCACTTATTCCTCTATGACCTACCATGCATATCCTTATGCTTCTATGCATGACATTTGCTCTAATAGATATATCTATGTAATGGTCATTAACCTTGATCTATAATACATGAAAACAATGTCTATTATGGATGATTCCTATCTTGGACCTATATGCTTATCGAGATTACTTGGTCCACATATATTTTTCCTGTTGTCAATTCATAACAACTAATTAAGGGAGAAAGGAATATGAGGAAGAAAAACCTCATAAAAGATATGGAATTGAAGGAAGTCTTTAAAGTATCTTAAGCAATTCAAAGAGCTTGAGAAGGACAAGAGGAAGTCATTTTCCATGCTAGCACAAGGAAATGAAAATTTTGAGAAGATGCTCTCTATGGGAAGAGACCATGGGGACAAGAGAGGACTTGGATACAATTCCAATATCAATCACACTTCCTTCCACAAAAGATTAAGAATGTCTTTAGGAATGCCAAGGAAAAGGCTAATGCACAAGCCTCTCATAAGGGCAAGGAGAAAGTGTCTTCTCAAGGACCATCACAAAGGTCCTATAGGGTTAAGAGGAAGAAAAGCACATTCAAGGGAAATGCACCCTTGAAACAATGTGAGACATTTAGAAAATCAAAACCTCAACCATATTCTAATGCCAAGGTAGCATGAAATAGCTTTTAAGCCAATAAAGGTTTATTCCTTTAGAGGATTTTAAGAAAATGTCTTTACTTCAAAAAATCCCAAAGGGCAAGCTAGAAGAACCCCTTAATCCTCTCATACTTAAGTATGTTTTTGAAGATCTTCTCTAAGTGAAGAAGTCTTTAAGTGCAAGGAAAGTCATCTCAAAGAAGCCCCAAGCAAGCCAAGAAACATGTGCCTTACAAGGCCCCAAAAGGTTTATGTTGGTGGTAACCCCGTAGCCCAAGTCCTTGTGTTCTTGGTAGCCTAGGACCCTAAGACCCATGGTCTTAATCCCCTTTCCTAGCCTATGACTCTAGGCTTTATCCCCCTAATGATTCATCTAAGAAAAGAAGGAAAGAAAAGCTAAAATCCTAAAATTAGCAAACTGGGGGACTTAGGGCACTTACGAGAACTCTGGGGCACCCCAGGGGGTATACCTGGGGCGTCCGAGTGGTCTATGGGGTGCCCTGCCTGAGAAAATTCAGAAATCATGTTTTTAGGTTTTTTAGCCTCGAGCACCCGTGAAGAGTGTGGGGCGCCTGCCAAGGGGTACCTTGGGTGCTTGCGAGGATTGTGGGGCGCTCGCCAAGAGGTACATGGGGCACCCCTCAATGGTGGGGGGCACCCGGGGTAGCTAGTAATAGTCTAAATTAGAGCCGTTACTTGCCTTTTCCCCTCTCCTTGGTACCCATTCATTGGCTATAAAGCCTAAACAGTTAGGAATGGGTTTTACATATCTTACACACTACTATTGAGTACCAATGCCATTGATTGAGCTCTATTGCTTCAAAAAATTCCTCCTCCTTGAGAGAAATCTCATTTGTGCAAATAGGAAAAACCTTAAGAAAAGAATGGGTTGGGAAGGATGAACTAAAATTCTTAGTCATCCATACGGCTCTATGAGCTAGGAGCACATCAAGGTGGTACATTGATGATGGGAGCTCTAGACACATGACCGGAGATAGGTCATTGTTTGTCAACTTTGAGGAAACTCAAAGTGGGAGTGTCACATTTGGTGGTGAAAACATTGCCAAGATATTTAACAAAGGAACTGTAAAGGTCTCTGGTGTTCCCCCACTCACCAATGTCCAATTTGTGAAAATTAGCATAAGCCAAATCTGTGATAAATGCTATGTGTGCACTTTATGAAAAATGGAGGACAATGGAAGTGATGAAATCCTTGTCAAAGGGTTAAGGACAAGCGATAGTTGCTATGTCATAGAACCCAACAAGCATGAGTCGGATGCTTGTCTTATATCTCAAAATGATGAGACTACTCGTTGTCATCAAAGGTTAGGTTACATCAACTTTAGAGACCTATCTAGGCTAAATAGAAAGGGAAGAAAACCCCAAAATCCAAAAGAGGAAAATGATCAAAATGAACCTAGAGCTAGGATCTTTAACAAAAGGCAAAACACTTATCTTAAGGGAAAGACCCATTCAATAAGAGAAGAAAAATGAGATGTCTAAGAAATCACACTCTCTTAGAATGGACATATAAAGAATGAGTGTAGAAAGAGACTCAATGGATTAAAATCTTGAAAGACAAACTAAAAGGAGTCTAGGCCTCACTTGTTCTTCGCTCACTAAGGTGAAAGAATATCTTAGATGATCCAGATTAGATCAAAACCCTATAAGAGGATTACTATAATCCTAAAAGAAATGATCAAAATGCAAGACCACGTAGAACCATAATAGGCAAATGATAATCCACATTCTTGAAATCCATTGTTTAAGCATATGGCCTATACAAATCATGTGTATGACATCTTCATGATCTTTTAGAGGCGTAGGGTTTGGAGTTGGGCTTTAGCTCAGTTAGAGTCTTAGCTGATGGGTTGAAGAAAGTGGCTAGGGGATCATTCTATCCGTCTACTGATACAAAGAGAAGCGCCGGAACCGGGAGTAGCGCCAAAATTTGGTGCTTACAGGATATGATGTTGGTTTCACAAAGGATGGTTGCCACATGAGAGACAAAGAAGGAATTGTTGCCAAAGGTATTCGTACCGGTGACAATTGCTACATCTTTGGAAATGGTAGACCAAACACATGCCTTATCACACAAAATATGAGACAAGCCTTTGGCATCAAAGGCTTGGACATGTAAACTATAGGAACTTGTCTAAACTAACTAGGAAAGACTTAGTTCTAGGTATACCCAAACTAGGAAGACAAGAAAGCCCAATTTGTGGTGACTGTCAACATGGTAAACAAGTTAAAGCTTCTCATAAGAAATTGATAGATACTAGCACCACAAGACCATTAGAGCTAATCCACATGGATTTAGCCAGACCAACTAGAACTGAAAGCCTTGGTGGCAAAAGGTACTTTATGATCATGATAGATGATTACTCAAGATACACATGGGTATCATTCTTAAGAGAGAAATCTGAGGCATTTGATGAGTTCAAAAATCTTTGCATAAGATTACAAATAGAAAAAAACTCACTATTAAGAGAATTCATAGTGATCATGGAGGAGAGTTTAAAAATAGTAAATTTACAAAATTTGGCAATGAATGTGGGATAAAGCATGAATTCTCCGCACCCAAAACACCTTAAGAAAATGGGGTAGTGGAGAGGAAGAATAGGACTTTACAACACATGGCTACCATCATGCTCTCTAGTAAAGACCTTCCTAAAAGATTTTGTGCTGAGGCCGTAAACACCGCTTGCTATATAAGCAATAGGGTGCATTTGAGGCCAGGGACTTCAAAGACCTTGTATGAAATATGGAATGGCAAGAAGCCAAATTTGAAGTACTTCAAGGTATTTGGAAGTACTTGCCACATGTCAAGAGACAAAGAAAACTTGGGCAAAGTAGATTCTAAATGTGACGAAGGAATCTTCCTTGGATACTCCACTAAAAGCAAAGCTTATAGAGTGTACGACAAAATAACTTTTAGCATGAAAGAGTCTATAAATGTCATTATATATGACCAATCAAAGACTCAAGCAAACAAGGAAGAAAAGCCTTTGACGTCTCTAACCATGAACTCAAGGGATCAAGGTACGATACCAATGTGGTTCTCAATAACCTTTTATGGTAAGTTTATTCTAAACAATAGAATCAATGTACCAAGGTATAATGTGGCTCTCAATAGCTAAATATGACAATATGGTCAAGTAGGGAAGCAAAGTCCCAATGTAGAGAGTGGCTCTCACTAGCCAAATATGCCAATATGGTATAGTCTCTACTAAAGCAAAGGGAGTGTATGAATGCCTCTAAAGAAGGCAAGTATGCATATAAAATCACACACCAAAGTAAGCCTCTATGAAGGAAAATATAAGTGAAGCACAAGAAGGGTAATACTTCATGGAAGATTTCTCCAAGGATTCACAAGTAGTGTGGTGGTCTAAGTAAGAACTATGTAAAACCTACCACAAACTGACCATAGTGGAAACTATAAGTCTAGTAATGATCCTAGAGGGGGGGTGAATAGGATATTTAATTTTTAATTCATTTTTTCTTAATTTACTTAATCTTGCTTGATTTTAGTGAAAGACTTTTGATAAGTAAATTAATTATCTATAAACTAATCAAAGACCATAAGGTTCCATCATACACTATAGTATTACCTATAGCAGAGCGGAAACAGGGTTGATAGATTCCCTACACTTGATTGTTTAAGTCTTTTCAGTTCCAAGTGTTATGTGCACAATGACAATGAATAAACTAATAAATAATGTGATAAGATAAATGTAATTAATCAAGACAAACATCAAGCACACAACACAATAGATTTATAGTGGTTTGGCACAAGGTCTACGTCCACTTTCAGAAGCTCACAACTGAGCTATACAAATTTGTTAAGATTGAACAAGTATAATCAAGGCTAAAATTAAATAAGGCCTAACTACTTGCAATGCAAGCCAATCTACACACGTATCTCCAATGAGTGTGGTCTACACTTCCGGTGTCTCTAGTAGAAGTGCCAAGTCTACACTATCAGTGTCTTCAACAATAGTGCTTGGTCTATTCCCGGTGTCTTCAATGGGAATGGTCTACACTTACGATGATGTGCTTAGGTCTACATTATTGGTGTTTCCGGTGGTAGTGCCAAACTCTTGATGTCTCTGGCGAGAGTAATCACAAGTGAATAAAAATTATACTAGCATAACATACCTCTTGAAGGTTGATGTTGCTCTACACACAGTGTGAGATCACTCATTCTTGAGTAAGATGTAACTTTTGAATCTTGGTCGAGTTTTCTGTTGAATAACTCTTAAAATTGCCTCTTAATGATTTACCTTAGCAGTAGCAAGGAGGTGGCTTTGAATCGGTCTCTCTCTATCTTAGTCCAGGGAGTTATGAGCACTTTAATGGAGATTGGAATCTCTCTCAGAATTTTGGAGAAGCTTGAGCAAAGTATCTCTTTAAAAATATTTGGAAGCATTACTTTGCTTTTTGGTGCTCACCCCAATTTATAATAGACTTAGAACCTTGTTGTCCATTGGATAAGAATCATCTCTAATGGTTAATTTTGATTGAAATTCATTATTTTCTAGTTTTGTAAGATTTTATAGCCGTTACCCTCGTTTTTGGTGATTTCTAAAACTTTTAATGGATCCTAGATCGATCCAAATTATTTTGGATTGATCAAAATAAGTTGGATTGAACTAGGAGGTTTGGATCGATCTTATTGTCCTGTAATGCCTAAAAAATACACTTGGAAGGCTATAGTGACTTTGGGATTGTTCTTCCTTGGTCCGGGAAGGTTCATAGATTTTAGAATCCCTTCCTTGGACCTTCAATTCACATACTTTACCAGTTTTATTTTTTTGAACTTGGAATGAGTTGTGAATCCTTCGGAGTGCCTTGTATACTTCCAACTAGCCATGAGGTCTTCTCGAAGTCTTGAAGTTGTTCTTCATGTAACTTGAGACCACGATCCTCTTAGACTCTAACATGACTCCACACATGTCTTAGTCTATACAATGCTATGTATTTATAGTTCATGGAATTTATAACACTTTACATTAACAGTCTCCCCTTTTAGGAATTCCATGACAAAACTTAAAATACAAGAGTAAAATACAAAATTCAAGTTACAAAGACTCTATAGACCAACAATAGTTGTGTATCTTTGAGTGATGTCTTCTTAGCTCTCCCCCTTGATATATGCTTGATCTTTGCACTATATTTCTTCTTTTATATTGTACTTAAGTCCTGAAACTCATTTGACAGATAAAATACCTTTCTCAAGACAAGATTAGTTCAGTCAAAAGATATAGCATTATGTGCATGCAAGCAAGCATATGGATATGTATAATCATGACAAGATGCATATGCTTATGGGGTAACAATAGGATACTTATATGTATTGAACACATGTTTGTTCAATTTTATATATTTAAGCTCTTTAGATTATTGAATTACCAATTTCAATGTTGGGTTGCTCCTCTTAACATCAACATCAACATCTTGAAAATTTACACCTAACATTGGTAAGTTCATTCTCTTTGGATCTCATTTTCTTTTAGTTAATCATCTCCCCCTATGTTCATTTTCATTTTTCATGTAGATATAACATATTAGACATAACATTTTCTCTCCACTTTTGTCATGGAAACCAAAGGAGATCAAGGCTAAAGAGAATAAATAGAATATAGAGATACCAAAAAAAAACTTTTTGATTAAGTATAAACATTTACACGGACAAAAAAAAAAAAAAAACAAAGAAAAAAAATTACATATTGGAGGTGCACTAGGCATCCTCATCATTCTCATCCTCACTTCATCACTACCGAGGATGTCCACTATAATCTATGGCTTAGGAGCTCGTGAGGGATCAACTATGGTCTCAATGTGGATAAGTCTCCTATCCATGTTATCAACCTTTTGGCCTAGTCGCTCAAAGCATTGAAAGATGCGGCCGAGGTCATGATGAATGTCCTGGATGAGTGCTGATAAGACTAGTGATACTCTAGGAATGGGTGCAATCTGGGCTAGGGGAACAGAGGGAGACGTGTCTGCAAGTGTAGTCTCAGTAATAGGTGAAGGAACCTCCACTGGCGTAGGAGGAACCTCTGCTAGTGCAGGTATAGGTGCTGAGATAGTCTGTGCTACCTCTCTAACTGCCTATGGTGCAACCCACTTATGTCCTTCCATCCGCTTGATGATAGCGTCATTAATCGAAACCCCTTGCTATAGAACAACAACATCCTTGGGGAATGAGACGCTGCACTGCTTCAAAATTTGAGTGACTAACACTCTATAGGAAAAACCCCTCTTTGACCTAGAGTCGATGGACGCCTACAACATCACTTGGCACATGATAGTAGGGACATCTACAGACTTTTCCTCCATCAGACTAGCAACCAGATGGACCATATCATCTGACATGTCAGTCTTGTGGGTCCTCTAAAGTAGGTTGTGCACCAAGATGATGTTGAGAACCCTGGACACCATGCAACACTCGCCAGTTGGCAACTTCCCAAACTAGGTGTTGCCTTCTCTCTCAAAGAGCTCGGAGATGTGAGATTTGTCAATCCCTTAGTTGGGAAAGATGAGAACATCGGTGGTGAGGCGATCAATCCCCAATAGCATCGTGACATGATTTGCATTGATAAGCATTTGGACTCCGTACACTTCTGCCTCGAAGGAGAGACATGTGAAGTCAATGTTGTGGATGTTGGAGTAGAAGATGCGTATGGGTTCTTGTTGGACCTTGCTTTCAATGATGGTCATTTGCATCCACCTGTCATTTTGAATCGTTGTGCCTATGGTGAAGTCACGGAGGGTAGTTTCCTTTATGCATCTCTCAATGAAGATCTTCTTCTTTGAGTAGATGTGGTTATAATTATCAAGGGCACTGGAGTTTTGGAAAGCTCTGTAGTTGATTGACGCCGTTCTAGGGTGTTCGGGTTGCTCCTTCTCACGCATGGAACCCTTTCCTAAATCTCGTTTTGACATGGTGTGAAGGGGATGAATCCAAAAACTTTGCAAGGAAGGGGAGATAGGAGAGAAAAAAACTGCTTTGGTTCAGTCCTAGTTTGATCCTGGGGTTTTCCCCCTTTTAAACTTGAAAAACCATTCGTCTTCCACGAGTACTGCCATTTTGGACCGATCCTAGATCGATAAAAAATGGAATCTTTTTAGGAAATTGCTTGATTTTCTCAATTTTTGCTTGGTTTCTCCCATATTACCCTTAATTGGTATTTTTAATTCATTGTTAGGATAATTTTGTGAATTTATTTAGATCAAACACATTCCCATTGTGCCTTAAAGGTATTCAAATATTTTTGAGTCTAGTGTCTTTGTGAGGATGTCTGCCAATTGGTCCTCGATTGTCACATACTCTAGAGAGATTTTCTTTTCTTCCACCAGTTCCTGAATGAAATGGTGTCGAATATCTATATGTTTGGTTCTAGAATGTTGTATTGGGTTTTTGAAAATTTGGATTACACTTGAGTTGTTGACAAATAAGTTCATCATGTCTTGAGACAACTCAAAGTCTGCAAGCATTTGCTTTTTCCATAGCAGTTGTGTGCATCCACTTCCAGCAGTAACATATTCTGCCTTAGCAATTAACAATGATATGGAATTCTACTTGCGACTGTGCTGTAAGACTAAACAATTACCTACATAAAAACATCCTCCACTAGTGCTTTTACGACTGTCTACATTTCTTGCCCAATCAGCGTCTAAAAATCCAACTAGCACTGATGTGGTATCAAATGGATACTAAAGGCCAAAGTTATTCTCCCATGGACAAATCTAATGATCCTTTTAGCTGCCTTCAGATGTGATTCCTTAGGTGCTATCTGAACCTTGCATGTGCACCTACACTAAAGAAAATGTTTGGTTTGCTAGCTATTAGATATAACAGACTTCTTATTATATTCCTATATTCAGTGGGATTGGCATTAATTCCATCGATGTCTTTTGTTAGTTTCTCACTAGTATTGGCAGGAGTATCTAAGGGTTTAGACTCTGAAAGTCCAAACTTAGATATTAGATCATTTGCAAATTTGGATTAGTTCAGGAATATCCCATCCGATGTTTGCTTGATCAATAACCCAAGGAATAATTGTAATCGAATTTAGATTTCATTGTGTGAGCAAATCCGTGTGCCAATTTCTCGCATGTTGACCCAAAAATGATGTCATTCATGTGGGCCTCAATTTTCGTACGACGAGTGAACCTCATAGAAAAGTGATCCACTCATCATGGGCTTAACCCACGATGGTTTGGAGTCACCACCAGCCTTTTTAAAGAT